>OVAY01000885.1:0-19685 GCA_900406395.1 Kernera saxatilis | reverse complement strand
CCTCTCAGTTAAAAAAAAAAAAAAAACATATATGTGTATTTTTATATAACATGAGAAAATGTACTCGTGGAGAAATATATTTGTTGCGGTATGTATGGCCAGTCGTTGGTTCCTCCTTGCTACAAGAGGAAACTGAAAGTGAAAGATAAGTCTTTTAGTTTATACAGTACGTATAAGGTTGTATCATTGCCAAACTTGGACGGAATGTTGAGGTAAACTCATATCAGAGTGAGAAATAATGCTACTCAAAGAGGCTACGGTTGAAAGAAATGGATTTTTTTTCTTTTTCTTTTTTGTCAACGAATGAAATTGATATTTGTGGGAGTCAGATTTTAATTCAGGTCCATCCAATCCACATATGACATCTGAGGTCCCATCTCTCTTTTGATTATGTCTGCTGATGAAATAAAGTGCTACATTTTCTTGAAGATCTTCTTTCTATTATTTTCTTCATTACCATTTGTATAGTTTATTGTCATAACAATAACTTTTGGTGATTAAGAAAAATAAAGCATATGCATGAAAGTGACAATGCCCCTTCAAAAACCTTATCTATCCCTTCCAAAACCTAAGAAGGCACCTAAGTACTAGATTCCAATGATTCAATTTCAATTAGCTATTTTGTAATAAAAAAGAAATAATTTATTTATATATAATATCAAAATGCATGTAGGCTCTAAACAAGGAAATTTGGGTGGTTCGCCAAAACTAGAGCTTGTTATGGATTCGAGTGGAAACTCGGATGAGCATTCAGAACTTAATAAAGATACAAAGGAAAAAAAAAAATTTGATCTAGGATTTCTTTTAGGTAATCGTGTGAATAAATATAAGTTTCAAAATCCAATAAATATATGAAAATATTTTTATTTCCAATATACCACGCACTCCCCATATCGCAAACCCTAATCCAAATCCCGTGACAATTATCTGCTTATTCGAGTTAAAAATTTAGTAGTCTACTTCTTATGGAAAGAGAGAAATTCAAGACTCCACACGTCTGCTTCCAAACCTTTTCAGATTGTTGTCAAGGAAATTCAGCTGGTTTGGATCGGTTAGCTCGTGAGGCAATGATAAGACTACCCCTGCTGCCTTCCTCCTCAAACACTGAATCCTTTCATCTACACATGGTTCAAGTTCATTCAGCTTTGAATTGACTTCGTCGTTTATGTTACAAGCATCATCCGTAAGCTTCATCACACTTGGTTATTTGGCATACTTCTTGTTTCTCGTGCGTTTCTTTTAATAGTCTTGTCTTCTCTTCTAAAATCATCTTTGTGCTGAATTACTTTGTATTTTCAAAATGATGCCCCTGTTGGGGAAAAGATGAATAAAGAAGGTTCGTAAAAAAAAAAAAAAAAAGAGTTAAAAATTTAGTAGTACATACTAATTTTAAGTCGACAAAAACACAACTACATTTTTTCCGTGATCTAATTTTTAAGACCAAAAGATCTGTCTGCATTAAATCAATTTATTTTACGAAAGTCGCAGAGTAAAACACAAAACATACTGGTCCAAAACTATTCCTACTAAAAAAACATAGTTGAATATACATGAATTTGTTAAGCATGTGATCATTACTTCATTAGAGCTGATCTAAAAAAACTCATTATTTTATGAGATTAATCAAGCAATCAGGACTCGACTGGTTTATTAATTTGAAGGATTTTCTGCAAAAAAACCCTCCAAGTAGTTTCAGATTGCAAATATATATACTTTCCAACCGAAGAAAATGCAAGTCAATCCTATAAATTAACGGTCAACCCGTAATTCTTTTTTCTTTAAATGGTGACAACCGCGGTTATCACTTATCAGTATATAGATTATTCAAATGTGAAGAGAATAAATGCATAATAAATTAGAAGATACGATACATCGTGCAATGACGGCGCTAAATATATTCACATCTCTCTCTATTACTCCACCTAATATAAATACTACTTTATGAATTAAAAAGCAAAGGATCATAGATTGGAGTTTGTTGTTGTTGGGTGGGTACACTTAAAGCCAATTCAGATGGCGTTAAAACTATCGGTTAAACTCAAACTCTCTTTTAAGTGATGTTCATGTGACTCGAAGAAGACAGATTCAGGCGGCAAACTCTAGTGGCCACGTGCGCATTTCACGTTTTTCTTTGTCTTTTTTCAAAATTGATCTTAAATCTTACCCCCAAAATTTTGTTTAAAGAAAAATCTCGTCTTTTCGGTGAATAAATGGGACCCATACACGAACAAAAAGAACGGAAAAAAAATGGGACCCATACAGGCGATGTGTCTCTGCCGGATACATTGAGATTTAGAGTTATTCGGTGATTCAAAGATTGTTAAAACATTGTTATATGATAAGATTTTTTTTTTTTTTTTTTTTTAAGTCAGGGATAAATTCAAGGCATATGGAGGAGTTTACACTCCTATCTTGACTCGTATTAAAGGCAGAGTCAGTGGAGGTTGTTCAGACTAATCCCATGGGGGAGGTGCAGCCCACGGATAGATCTTCTCTCCGGATATGCAAATAGGGTCCGAAATGAGAGGTTTATATCTGTGTGGGTGTTCAGAAACAATGTGTTGTAGTTTCACGCAGCAGGTGGATCGAATCTGAAACGTATTGGCGTTCCAAGCCCGTCCCCTTACCACCTGACCACAAGATTCTATACTTATTTGATAAGATTTTTGAATTAATAGATAAGGTTGAACAACTGATTAGACCATATTCTTGATTTATTTAGACAAGTAATAAGTTAAATTCTAACTAGTATTTAAAAGATTTATCCTGAAGTTAGAGGATCGATTAAGTTTTCTTTTTTTATGATTTCAGCCATGTTTAATAACCGTAAATAAGTATTCGGTTCTTCCGAGATCACATGGATTATTTTAGATTTTCGTATGAGATTCCTCGGTTATATACATAACTCTTAAATTTTGTGTTAGGTTTAAAGAAAATGAATTACATATTTTACAAACGTTATTTATGTTAATTCGACTTTTCGACTTTTGTTATTTGTATAGTGTCACGTTTTTTTTTGTTGGTCAAGGAATTTAGTGAGGTTTAAATTTCTTTCTAAACTAATTAAGTTGACCGATCTTGTGTAGGTTCGTTCAACTATGAATGACCAGCTCTACGTTATGATCTATGCAGTCAAATAGTCGAAACGTTATATAGCTATCTGTAAATTAGTAGGTTGTGAAATTAGTAATCAAGACCGACCTTAAAGGCAATGCGGTGCATATGTTCGTAAAGATCTAAAATGAGTTTAAAAAATCTGGTTTTAAAATTCTATTTTTAGAAAAAATAACTATAATATTGTTTTGGACTAAAATGAAAATAAAAATCGATATATAAAATTTTGAAGTACAAACTTTTACTCAAAAAATTAGCTTAATCATCTAGGTTTCCTGTTTTTAGATATTCATTGTTTTTAATATTTTTTTTGAAAAGGGTAAATCGTTTTTTTTTTTGTGGCCATGGACATTTGTTATTTATCGCAAAAGGGAGACACGGATCTGCTTAAAAAGCAACCATTACAATTTTCAAACAAATAAGCTACTGAAGTTTGTGTCTCTATCTACAATTTTCAAACAAATAAACAAACAAATAAGCAACCATTACAATTTTCAAACAAATAAGCTACGAGTTTACACGTGTTAGATTGTTTCTACAACTCTCCTGACGATCTATCAAGCTTCATGAAGTTTGTGTCTCTATCTTTAAATTTCGCTTGTCTTTATGCTCTAGCCTTTAAGCTTGCCNAAAAAAAAAAAAAAAAAAGCTACTGAATTTTATTTAGTTTGGTTTATCTTCGTAACCACTGTTTTATTATACTATCCACTATAACAGTACAAAGTCAGCTGGTTTGGAGTTTGGACATGTACACACACATGAAAATACAAATTACACACAATTAATAGATACACGAAATAAATACAATATAAAGAAAACAATAATATCTGTATACACTATATATTTTTTTATTCTAATTTATAGTTTCTTTCACAACATGGTTATAATATTTTGACATAAAAACAATCTTAGACCTTGTTCACAATTGGAATTGTTAAATTCCATGGATTTTCAACTCAAATGCAATTAGTAATGAGTGGACTAATCTATATCGTTTACTTATCGCTCAAAGTCAAATGATATGTATGATATTATTCTCACATTTCCTCAAAATAATGATTTATCCAAACATTAATTTTGACAATATCCTATTATATATAGGCAGGCTCAACAAATAACTGGGCCATGTGCTAATTTTTGTTTTTTTTAACTTTGTTCTGCACACGTAATTTCAAAAAATTTGGACCCTATTTTACATATTTTTTAAAAAAATAAGGCCTTTAAAACTAAACAAAAATGTGAAAAAATAAAACTGGATCATGTGCATATGCATTGTTGGCACATCCTATAAACCGGATCTGATTATATGATTAGTTATGGGTTAAATCAGCCAGACTAATTTCTAATCAAACCGATTTTTGATCAAATCTTATCGAGACACTTTTGGGTAGGATAAATTTTGGTTCGGATGGAGTAGAGTTTATTTAGATTCTGATACCATGTTAAGTTCTATGAATTTTTAACAATGGCAATGAATAAATTACTTTTATGTCTCTTATATATCAATCGAGATTCCAAGAGATATTATTCACATAAGTGTCAATATCTCAAACGTTCTTTAGTTTTGGCCCCTACAAACTCAAGCGACCAGTCTAACCCACTATGCAAACACATTCTTGTGGGAGAAATTATGGAGCCGCGTTTGGTCTCTTCTTATTCATTGTTACGACGTTGAGCCGACAAAAGAGACGACTTTCTAACACATATGTAATTCGATGAAGGTTTTGATTTTTATGTTGATAGACATCATGAGTGGAAACTTTTGATAGGACATTGCGCAACATATACCGATGCGACCAGGCCGTTCCATAATGTCACAATTTGTTGCAACCCTTGTTGGGATAAGTCATTTAATGACACCTGTTTCGGAAATGGCGTAAGAATCATTACAAAACGTTTTCTTTTATTTCCGACAGTGGGACTGTTGTCTGTTGTCTCACAAACTTTATTCTTTTGTTAGTTTTTCTTTACAGGAAAATGAAAAAAAAAACATACCTTCTATCTGGAAAAGTTTCAATTTTTTTTTTTTATAATGATAGTTTGAAGGTTTTTTTTTACATAGTTTGTAGGTTTAAATCTGTTTATGTCACTAACACATAAAAAAAATCTATAAATTATTGGCAATATGTTATTCTGTAAGCGATATATGGCGATTTAACTGTACGCTCATTTTTTTAGTAAAAATATTTGTAAGAAAAGTATACATTTGATTTAAGATAAGAACATTTTGGAATAAATTAATGGCCAGGGGGATGTTAAAAAAAAAATATGCATGGGCCAAGTTACCATAGGCTTGTGGGCTCAAACTGGCAAACCTTTAAAATGATGCTTAAGTCATAATTAATTATATACATGACTCAATAATATTCACCAGAATAAAACCAAAACAAAAATTCACAAGAAAACCCAAAACTTCATGATTAAAAGAAAATTAACAAGAAACGATCTCTTACATTCGGCGTAACTTCATGATTTAAACGTGCTTATTCAGGTACTTACTAACATACGAAATTTCTGTTACAGAATTAGATATATTAAAAATCTAGGTGATCCAATCAACAAAAATGTAGGCCAGATTCAAATAGTAGCAGAATAATAAGTGTAATTTTAAAAAGAAGCAAATACTAATACAGTGATTATTCATTTGATTGGCACATCCGCACATGCATGTGTATATTCTATATATTCCTATATCGACCCTTTGAGCCATACATGGGACAACCATTTTGATACCATATTGAAGATTTACTTTTTTTTGTTTCTTTGTCAATGACAATATATGATATGATACGCTTATATAAATGTTAAATATATATATATATATTAGGAATCTAGGTAGGCCGGATATATGGATAAAATAATTATTTCTTTGTTGAGTTCAAGTTCTATAGATATCTCACTATTCGACAAACTCTACATTCATATAGTTAAAGCTAAACCTATCGAATTAAAACGGAAAACATAACAAAGAAAAAGTATTTTTGAAAAAGTATACAGTCATCATGTGTTTATTTGGAATACTTTGTTTGTTTTACAGACTAGTATCTACATAAAATACTTATATATATATATACATATCTATGTTGATTACCATCTACATATATATCTTTAGAAAATTTTAATTTTTTGATTAAGTTTGTAAGTGGAAAAATAATTCTAGAATGGAAGAATATCTTTTTTTTAACACATTGGTATAATCCCTCGTCTCCGTATTAATGTATTACATCATACATTCCGATAATTCTGTTATTCTATGGAGTTTCTGCGCATCACTCTGCAACAAACCCATGAACAAAGACATTCATTCACCAGAGACATAAGACACTCTCACGTAGTACCGTCACTAAAGTGCTGTACCCATAGATTTTGGAGAACTATAAGGTGTTCGAAAAGGATGGGTTTGTTGGGTAATTGTTGTTTTTATGGGTCGTCCGTTACACGCCAACGCTTGTTATCCCGTAATTATGATCGAGTTAGAGGCACTGACTTTTGGTGATGAAGTGCTCCGACACATGCCTACCTAGTAAACATGACAAAATTTTCAGACGAGTGACTGATTTTGTCAACCGAACTATCCGAGTTTATGCAAAAGCGATAATTTTATTTCTTTCTCACTTCGTTTGATTTCTAGATTATGTAATTTTCAGGCTAATGCGTGATCCGTTTGGCACGAAACGCGATATGCGTTTCACTTTTGTGAACATTTCTGCTCCATATTGGTTCACCAATCCCGCTTTTTAATATAAGAGAATATGTTGATAACAAAAAACCGCCATCATACCAAATTTATATTCGTATCTGCTCGAATTTAAGACTACACTCTTTTGTACAAAATCAAAAATTATCTCAGTAGATAGTAAATATGGAGAATGTAATAATCTTTGATAAAAAAAATAATAATAATAGTATTTGACTCACCTATGTCAATCCTCACATCTTTCAATCTATTTGTAGAAGTAATTAAGCCTTATCTTTATCGACGGTCGATTTGTTAAGCAAAAAATCTTAAAGATTTATCGAGTAACAACAAATCACTGATAAGTAGTTCGTTTATATATGTACTAGTACTTACTTTCTAGTAAAACATTCTTTATAGAATTATTCTAGGCTAACCATGCTAATTTTGTTGATTTGACCCCCCCCCCCCCAAAAAAAGAGATGCATCTTGATAATATATATAGTCAAATCAGTTCTTTTGTTATATGTTTCACAACACTATGATCAAGTAATTTGTGAAATAAGTGTACACTTTTTTTTATTATTTATTTCATTAAACGTTAAAAAATAGTGATCGAATATAGAATTGGAAATAAAGAGCGACAATGCTAACCATAATAAGTGGATTTCTTTTTAGCGTAAGCATCACACTTTAGTTCGCAACAATTCGCCACAGTACAATTTCAACAAATAAAATAAAAACAATTCGCCACAGTTCATGTATTTAGGTTTTCGAAGGTCACCGTCCCATTCACATGCTTTCTCTAACGTCATTTTTTTGTTTTCTTTATCAATATTCTTTTCTTCATGTGAGACTTTTAATAATTAAAAAAGTTATTCTTAAAAGGTAAACTAATTTAGGAATTGGTGATACTTTTAGAAAAGAAAACATTCGATGACGAATTATGAACAAAAGGTTGTAAGAAAATAAAAACGAATTGGGACCATTATTTGTCCTATTATTCGTGTGAAAAAAAAAATTGAAAGGAGCTAAGTTGAAACTCGTGACTCAGTCTTGAGCCAAGGCAAAAATTGTCTGAGCGACAGAGAGATGAGATACAATTGTGAATGATTTTATCTGTAGTTCTAAAGGCTTTTTGATGACGAGGTTGTTTGTTTCCTTCTAATTATAGTACGTGCTAAGTTGGAATACTAACAAAGTGACTATGAATGTGGATTTTTTGGTGAAATCATATATATGTATAAGATGCAAAAATTCCACCAGTTTTCTTTTAAGATGACCGTTGAGCAAGGGACCACCACTACACCACCTTGCTGCTAAATTCTTACATTTGGAAAACAGGTGGTCGCATGATTCAGGATGAAACCGTTTACACATAGATATAGTACGTCATTAGAAGAATCTGCATAATTTGCGACACAATTTTAGGATGGATCAGTCCGTTGTAAAATTTTGCGATGAAAATAAGATGCTTACTCGCTGAAAATCATACCCATCAAAAAACATTGCAAATTAACAATGTATTTGTTCATCCAAACAACATATTGGTTATAAGAGATAGCAATAAGAACTTAATATTGGTTAATTTTAAATAAAAAAAAATATATATATATATCTTCTAATGCATATATCTATTTTTTTATAATCAACTTTCTGTTTCATATAACTATTATTTTAGTAAAATAATGATAAGGATATAAGAGCTGGCAATAAGAACTTAAAAATATACAATAGCATGCATGCATGCCTTTATTGGAGTTGGTCGGTCGCATGACCAGAGAAATATCTTGGTTCAATTCATTAAACTTTTTTTTTCCAGTTCATTAAACTTAATTACAAGAACACTTCAGGAGACCCTCGATCTTACATCTTATACGATTTTAAACATCACAATGACTTTGGCATTCTACAATATTTGACATGAGATAATAATAGTATTATACATGACAAAGGTGCAACACAAACTCTGATCAAATTAAGGCTTTGAAGACAAAGGATAAGAGTGATGTTGAGGGTCTGGCCCTCCTGGAGAAAATCTGTCTATATCATTGCGTGCTGAAATCTCTCCAAGACGCTTTAGTTCAGAAACATTGTATCCTAACCGTTGCAAAAGATCGTCGCTTTCACCATCTTTACTGCTCAAAACCCGAACTCTCCTCCCTTCTATTCCAATTACCAACAGAAATGTGAGCATAAAAATTAACAATAACGCCTTACCAACCATTTTGAGTGATTTTGGATCAAATGAAATTAAGAAAGATTAGTATTGGAGGGTGGGGGAGTGACCTAGCTCGACTGTGGAAGATATGACTAAAGAGGAAGCTTTATATAGATAAAAAGGAGGATAAATAAAACACTATATAATGCATAGTGGCCACTATTCGTTAAAAACCTACGACTTATATGCATAATATATGTAGCTCCACTGATTAATTAAATTAAATAGCTCCTTTAACCATGGGGTTTTCGTTGAAACCCTTTATCACGGTAGTGGCCATGTCAATAGCTAAACAATTAAGTGGAGTTGCATATATTATGTATTTAATTTGGACGTACCTTAATTAGTCACTATGCATTATATCTTTCTTCTTAAGTTATTATTCTTCTAATTTTATCTATATATAGAATCACTTAAGTTTCCTCTTTATAGTCATATATACCAGAACCGAGTTCATACTCTTACATACTGCTCATCTTTCAGTTGATATCTATACGATAAGTTTCTTCTTTAAGCAACGCTAGTAAGAATTATAAATGTTTAGATTAATACAACTGAAAGATGAAAGGTTTGCTAGTTAAAAAAATGATGCAAATGGTGTACAAGCTTTTGTAAAATTGTAAGATGTGTCTAAATACATGTTTCTAAACCTTTATAGGTGTTGCACAAGATATTTAAGTCCAAACGTATCTAAAGCAAAGAGTTCAAACTTTTAATATTTTTGTAAGGTTTGTATAGATCCTTTAATCTTTTAGAAGTAGTGAAAATGATGTTTCTATCCCGTTGGTCAAATTTCGTCTATAATTTTTATGATAAATTTCGACGTTTTTATTATTTAGCGACAAAAATCCATCGTAAAAAACATATTAATATATTTTGCGATAGAAAATAATGCATTAAAGCGTGTATCTTTTTTTTTTATTGATTAGTGTCAAGGTAATATGCAGTTAAAAGATATCAAGTTGCATTAGTCATAAAATCACTATTCATATTACTAGATAACTATCTGATCTCAAATTTGGAGATGGTAGCATCCAGCCGCTTCTGTCTGTAGATAAGGCCACGTTGGTTCACTGTTGACATTTGTAAGTTGTAACAACTACTCTTTCAAGTTTAATTCGAATAGCATAGTTACACATAAATTTTTGTTCAATACTGTAGTTATTTTATGTAACAACGCTTCATCAGCGGACACACATCTTACCATGTAGTTCATGCACTTCATGCCTAAACATAATTCTTCAATATTTCATGCCATTTAGTCATATTATACTACTCCTCTTGAATCTCAGTTAAAGTTCAAATTGCAGTTTTCTGATAAGACAAAAAAGTTATGCAGTCCTTTATTAAGTTAAGATTTACAATACCATTATACCCTCCAAGGCTCCAACAAAAAAAACGTTAATCACCACTTTATGTACTATTATATGTTTAACAGCAGACTACTAGATGTTTTTGTTTTTTTGATAACCAGAATAGATCATGTGTCGAAATTCAGACTAATCTCCAAAACTTGAAGAAAATTGTGTATTTTTATCAATTAAAACGTTTACAGTGACCAAAGAGTATCTAAAATAATATTTCGTAGATGGTTAGACTTGTTTCCTACCTTTGACCCACATGACGACTTCTTTACCATTCGAACAACCACCAGACCACGCCACCTTGGTTACCTAGAAATTGGTTTACCAAATATTAAATGCCAAATAATTAAGAGATATAAAATTAATCAATCCGACAATGAAAATGGCATTCGAGTTGGTAAGCATTACCTCTTTTTTGGTTTAGTCTGAAACGAGTTGGTAAGCATTACTAAGCAGCAAAGGTTGTGTGCTTTTCTCTATTAACCTATTGTGTTCTTCTGTTGATTCGGCCAAGTTAAAGGAGATGACCTAATACGAAAAAGGAAAAAAAAAACATCTTTGCTTTAAAAAAATGAATAATAATTAATCATATATTTTTACGGAAACAAGTACTATTGTATTTTGTTTTTTTAAATAGGTGTTTATTGAACAATCCAAATACAATTAATCTAGCTGCTTAAAAACTATATCAGTCATATATTTTTTTTTTTTTTGATAACTCAGGAGTAAATCACAGGTCTATGGAATGACCCAGACTAATCTCCTGGGAGAGGTGCAGCCCACGGATAGACCCTCTCTCCGGATATGCAAATGGGCCCGAAAGCATGGACCCATATCCGTGTGGGTGTCCAGAAACAATGTGTTGTAGTTTCACGTAGCAGATGGATCGAACCTGAAATGTGTTGGCGTCCCAGACCCGTTCTCTTACCACCTGACCACAAGGTTCTGGACTATATCAGTCATATTGACACAGATTCGAATACAACTCTACGTATAGATAAAAACTTCAAACGCTAATGTGTAATATTGTGATTGTTCGTGTTGAACGGATCTACGGGCTTGTGACGCAGCTCATCTATGGATGTTTAGGTACATTAGATATTTCTTAATTAGCTTTGAGATTAGAGTTGTATTTAGATTTTTTTTTAAGTTCTAAAAAAAATACGATTTGAAAATAAAATATCACAAATAGCATATATTTAACCTACTTAAGAGAGAAACAAAAAAGGAGTCTCTAAATAAGATTAAAACATAAGAAAGAAACTTAAATTTTGATTTTTGAGGTTTTGATCTATAATAGTAAGCCATTAACTACTAATTAAACCGTTAGCAGTTTATGTACCTAAATAGAAATTACACGGTAAAATAGAAATAAATATATCTCCAATTAAGAATTCTTAACCATTTTACTTAAGCATATTTCATGATTTGGGCTATATTTTTATAAATATTGCAGAAAACCCGACTTGTGTGCTAAGACACACGACCCTCGTTGAAATCTTAGCCGACTCTCGTTGTAATATTAAATATCCACAGTCATACACTAAATATTTCATGTTTATGTATTCAATTTTATTTTGGATTTGATTTATTAAACTAGTTTGAGTTGAGTTTTTAATCTCTTGTTTTCGGTAATCACGCGACAGTTCACTGAACCTTTCCTCGAACCTTTAGTCAAGTCACGATTGAGTTCTACATTGCGCCAAATTGGTACGAGAAATTTCTTTCATATATAAATTAAATAAATAAATATATATATATATATAAATATTATATATATATATGGAGTCTAGAGAGACATATCGTTGTCTAATGCATGCGTGCATGTGTACTTTCTGAGATAATCATATGTGTTAGCATCCACTTTCGACTGATTACGATTTTTGACGTGGCATAGATTTATGCAAAGATGGTAGTGGGATTATTCGAATATAGGTTGATTTTTTGTATTCGACTATATCTATATAGAGTACGTACTCTTCACGAAAAATTATTTAATATATATGGTCTTTCTTTAGTTTATTCAGTATGGTCGTCCTTTACTTTACTTTCTCTGATGATCAAAGCCTCGTTTTAAAAACATCTTCGGAATATCCTAATTAGGACAGCAGAAAAATGGATTAGAAGTAAACCATTTGATAAAACAAGTTTTGGAAATCAGGTTAAGCTCCGAATTTACTGTCGAAACTTAAAAAGTTGCAATGGTGTAAATTTTAAGATGTGTAGAAAACAATACTTATTAATTTGATACTATATTTGAATTGTGAATAAATTCAACGAAATTAGATTCTGAAATCATATAAATCCTGGACTTGTGGTGGTCATTTAACTAATAATCCGTACTCAATTAAGGAAAAAAAAGAAAGAAGATAAATGCCATTCCTCATAGTTTTGGTAAGCACAAAAGAAAACCCGATTAATTTAAAAAGAAGCACATTATCTAAGTACGCTTCGGTTTAGATGAACATACAACAGACATTCATTCTACTTCAAGATAATTTTATCTCAATGTTAATAAGATGGTAACCTTAGAGTTACACCAATTGCAAAGAAACCCTTATGCAAAGCCTCTATCGACGTTACAAGTTTGAAAACCTCACAGAAGGATATAAATTACTACACAATGTTTTTAGTGATGTCTAGGGTCCGGTCCACCGGGGCTTAGTCGCTTTGAATCAAGGGTATTGCCTAGGACCTCGCCTCTAGATCCAACCTTCAGCTCTTCTGATCTCTTGAGAAGTTCTTTCATAATCTTTCTTATTTTTCCCGAATCTGAAGGCCTCTCTTCCGCAACCAGTGGTCGGCATTGATGCACCGAGAACTCGAGTATAAGCAAGATGAGGCAAACCCAAAACTTGAAACTTGCCATATTCAATTAATTTTGATTAATCCTGCTTGAGTAACCCCTCTTCAAGCTAGTCTCTGGAGTGTCAAATCAAATGTGATATCTTAGATGCTCCCAACTATAGGTTTATATAGTTAAGCCATTGCTTAATGAATGTTGACCTGTCTAATTAATCTAAATGTGTATTTTAAAAGACCTAAGAAAACTATATTAGAGGCAGTGGTTATCAACATTCTGAGTAAATTAAAGGTTTTTTTTTTTGAAGTTTGAGTTGCACTAAGTTGGAATCTAGTCAGATCTATAGTTTGGCTTGTCATGTTTTGCCTACAAGTCCATCCCCAAGATGTCATTTCCCTTTCCCTTACGAAGTCTTGAAAGGTCGTTCTTTGCTATACCAATTATTTTTATAAAAGTAAAACCTTCCCATGAAATTATTTTCTTAATCTTCTAAATTAACGAATGATACAATATGTTTTCAGTTTTAAGGGAGAAGTTACAAAATAAGTAACAGGCTATTTGTAGTTTCTAGTTGTAAGTTCGTAGCTAGAGTATTGAAAACATATATATTATTGATCTTGTAACAGCACATGGTTGGACTGTTCGTCGTTGTTGTGGTGCGCATTTCCAATGAGCATATGCCGGCTTGTGTTTTGTATAAACTAGAACAATCTGTTAACTGCAAATACCACATCAAAACATATTTTTTTATCATGATTTCCTAAATAAATTGAACGATTTGATATATACATTCCAATTTGAAGGAATAGGGAGTACTAGGCCGACTTTTAATATCAAATAAATTTGAATAAATATCTTGCAAATCTGTATGTACTGTATTTGTGGTTTTGTGAATGTTCTTATGTTTCATATATGTTAACTTTCCTTCTTCGATTAGGATTTTTGGGTCTTGTAACTTGTATAAAATATCGGTTTAAGCCATGGATAACACATCACAGAAATTACCTAAAACCTAGCTTGTTTCGTGATATTTGGTAAACCAAAACCTAAATTCGAGCTCAACTAATAACATTAAACGATATAACGTAGTGAACTATATTACAAAAATCCCTTATATATGATTAAGTGGTTGTCGCGTCCACTTCCAATCTTGAAGTATGAAACAAGAAGCTATGAAAACAAGGAAGTAAAATGATTTTAAAAAATTGAAGGAGCAGTGCCGCTTTACTTCATGAGAGAGCTAGTGACGTTTCATAAACTAACTTACATTGATGCATTACTTTTACGAGAGAGCTAGTAATGTATCAGTATCTTTACTAATTGTATTTTTTTTCTTTTGCGGGCATGATAATCCAACGACGAATCACATAATTTTTTTGTTATATATGAGCAACAGAGCAAGATCGTATAATCCATTGAACTTTTTAAGAATCTAATAAACTATACAAAATTTTCCGAATCCCACCCAAATTTTTGTCCTCTTGACTTTACTACACCAATTTACAAAAAAAAAAACATTTGTAAACTACACTAAATTTCCCACTTGTTACGAATTGCCTTCACTGAATGATCGAATACAACTTCACAAATGCACGAAACAAACAATCTCTCACGGATATATATGACCAAAAACAAGAAATTGCATAAATGAAATGATACAAGGAAATTGTCTACCCTGTTCAATCTAATAGGTGTGGTTAGACCTATATCCGGAACCAGATCAATCCAGCAAATTTACTATGAAAAAGTGTACAATCTCAAGCACTCTTACCAAGAAAATCGAGCTGAGTTCAAAAAGAAGACACTGAGCTGAGTTCAAGAAGAAGAAATGGAGAAAATTCTCATTTAACAAAGACTTAATTAAGAATAAGAAGATAAAACAACAGCATTTAAATTCTAAATTTTTTGACGGTAAACCCTATAAACCAAAAAAAAGTCTTTAATTCTTCTTCAATCTTCACTTCAAATCACCAAACCGGTGAACCAAACCAACTCCAATCAGACCGCCAAATAACCAAATCGACTTCAAGATATCTAACTAAACATGAACTAAATCACATCTCAACAACACTAATAATAATAAATCAGGTTTGAAAAGTCATGTTTTAAAAAATCGAGTAAAATCTAAACCTTTGAAATCGATTTGGGAAAAATAAAAATTAAGAGACAAAATTAAGTAGAAGCTTGAGTCATTATTGTTTTAACGGAGTTAATCCGGAGTTTTGTTTTGCCATTTTTTTTTAATGAAAGAGCTGAAACATTTTTCATTTACTATGAAAATTGAATATTTTAAAAGCAAATTTTCCTGAAAAGAGAGCGAATGAGTAAACAAATTCCGTCAAAGTGTTAAAGGAAAACTAATTATTTGTAACTGCTCAACAAGTATCCATTTCAACAAATTAAAAATTCAAAACATACCGGTGTCAATATTTAATCCCGACATCTCTCACTATAGTTTAAAAAAATCAACGAATGAGTAAAGATGTTTCCGTCATCTCTCCTAACTTTTTTTTTTTAAATCCCTACATCTCACTCACGAGATAATTTCTTATCGAACTACAGTTATATATAGTTTTTTTTTGTTAAAGTACAGTTCTATATAGTGGAACATACCACTGACAGATTATTTAATTGTTCTTAATTAACAAAAAAAAGTTGTTCACAGTTAATTTGTGTTTTAGTGGTGCATAAATTCTGAATGCTATTGCATTATTATAAAAATTATTTTTAAATATAGTTATGAGTCGTATAGCTTTCATTAAACAAAAACTTCACTTTCATGGAAGTTCCGTTAAAAATTCGATTTTATCTTCGGAATATTAAGAAAATAATAATGTAAAATTAAAGGTCAAAATGAGACGCAGCCGAATAGAAGAATCTTATACGAAAGGGCAGAGAGTAAAGTAAAGTTTATTTCTTTGTCAACATTTGATAGAATATTATACTAGAAAAACAAAACTTTCGGTATTTTATCCAAAAATATGGAGGGACCTTACTCCTTAGGCTATTAATCGTCGAGGGATTACCATATTAAGCACTATACTTAATTTCATTAGGGTTAGTTTGTTAAAGAGGTAGTTTTTGAAAAGTAATTTGAGAAATTGGTAGTTTGTAGAAAATAATTTGCAAAATGGGTAGTTTGTGAGATAGGAAAGTGTGTGAGAGGAGAATGAGACAAAATAGAAGTAGAAAACTAAAATACCCTTAGTTTGGTATATGGTGAAATAGTAGTGTACAAACATTGAGTGTACAACCGCCGGCGTAGTGTACAACCGCCGGCGTAGTGTACAACCGCCGGCGTAGTGTACAACCGCCGGCGTAGTGTACAACCGCCGGCGTAGTGTACAAGTATGAGTGTTTTACTATCATAGTTTGTACACCACTTTGTATATCATCATATCTCGTACACTATTTTTACATCAGAATCGTATACCGACTTATATAACATCATTGTACACTGCTGTTACATATCTAAAACCGTAGTGTACAAGTATTAGCGTTTTACCATAATATTTCGTACACCACCATATTATGTAGTTGTACACCACGTTAGACCAACGTCTGTACACCACATTCTAATTTAACTTTGTGGATAATCACGATATTGTACATAATATCGTAAACAAAATGTATGAAATAAACTGATATATTTTGTTCATCTTATAATCTGATGTATTTCATACATTTTGTTTACGATCTTGTGTGTATAATATCTTGATTGTCTACGAGACAATGTAAAAGAATCGGTGTACAATGTACGTAGTGTACAAACACTAATATTTTTTTGTCATATCTTGTACACCACATTATACATCATTGTCGTATACCACATTCTACATTATTGTCGTACACCATATTTTACATCATTGTCGTACACCACATTTTACTATATCGTTGTACACTACTGCTAAATATCCAAAAAATATAGCAAAATGGATTTCTTTAGATTTGCATTAAAATTTGAAAGATTAATATGCGATTGTGGTATTTTTTTTTATTAATAATTTTGAAGTAAATCAAACAACAAAAAATAGAAGGAAAAAAGAAAAAAAACTAAAACTAAAACTCTCTCTCTCACTTTCTTCTCACACTCAAGAGAATTTGGCTCAAATATGAGAGGGTATAATAGTTTTTTCGTTTTTCAGCTCTTCTAATACATACTCCCTCTGTTTCAAAATAAATGATGTTTTAGAGAATTTTTTTTTGTTTCAAATTAGATGATGTTTTCAACTTTCAATGCAAAATTAATTACATTTCTATTGTTTTTAATTATTTATATTTTGTAGATTGTTTTATGATTGGTTGAATTGTGTTTAGGTGGATAATAAATGATGTTTTAGTTTAGAAAAAAATAAAAAAAAATTGATTCCTTAATTTATGTGCCAAAACCTTAAATATCTTTTATTATGAAACAAAAAAAGTACTTGTTAGATAAAAAGGTAAACTACATAATTTACCAATTATCTTTGTAAAATACCTATTTAACAAATTTGTACTTCTAAAAATACCTAGTTCACAAATAAACTCATTTCATTATCATTGACTCTACTCCACTTCTTAAGGGACCCTTTAGGATTTGATGTCAATTGGTGATTCAATTGCGATAGATATTACATAATCAACCATTATAGTACTACGTTGTTTAATCATTTTTCTAATATTTTTATAAGTTTTTGGATGGGAAAATAAATTAAAGAGGAGTATCCGTACTGGGAAAAGAAAAAGTGAGTCGCACCTGCCAATATAAATATGGTACTATTTGTTTTTTAATAAACATGTTGCAATTTACTAGTATTGAATATTAAAAGAAAAGAAATAGTTATATATTTATGATCTACCCAAAAAAACGAACTATGAAAGCTTTATGGGTTACAAAGCGACCCAACTTTGTTCTTGTAAAAATAAATACATTATAAGTTAACTATTTTGCTCTTGAAGTTACATGCTCACGATAATAAAGATTAAAAATAATAAGAAAATGATCTCTTATTTCGTTAACTAGTGGAAATAATTATCTAAATCTTTTTTTTTAATATATGCTTTATCCTTATTTAACTTCATTGGAGTTATAAATAAATAAAAAACATATAAAATTAAAATTTATCGCAAAGACGCTCAGACCGAAAAACATAATAAACCTAATTTATATATATAAATTTATGAAGAAAAAAATACACATCGAATAAATTATATATAATATAGTAATTTTTTTCTTTTCATAGAGTATCTGTCAAAGCCAAAAAAAAAAATACTTTAAAGTCTATTTATATTTAATGTTACTTATACAATTTTAAAAAATTTAAATTAAATAAAAAAGCAAAAGCTAAGTATATCAGATCAGTGACCGTGTGAAGCGTGAAAAGGTTAAATGGAGTCATGTGATTTGGTTTGCGCAGGAAATCCCTTGTTTCTTTTTCATTGCGTGGTTGCTATCAAAAACCGATTATCTATAGGTGATCGAATGCGTTGTTGGGGACATGAACAACATTGTTTGTTTTGTGGTGAGCGAGATGAAACAAGGAGGGTGGCACTCTACTTGGTTCATCCACTTCTCCGGATTTGGATGAAACTGTGAGCTACATCATCGCTCCAAATACCAGTCGCATAGATTATATACTCCTTAGGTTAGTATTTCATTTCTACACTCTATCATGCTCGTCGTCATCGTCAACGCTAGTCCTCTCCTCAACATCTTGCTCGAGTCATTGATAAAGTCATTCGAAATTGCATAGTGTCCTTTCGTTATATTGCCCAACATAAGAATGAGGGTTTCCTCAGGAGATGGTTCAAAATTAAAAAGATTTAGTTAGCTTTTCATTTTCTTTCTCGGGTCAGTAAATCCAATCGCTAGGAACAAGTCTCATGTGCAAAGGGTTTCGAGTCTTCGACCAAACTTCTTTACCATGGTAATAAATTACCGACTCACTTCGTTCTCAAAACAAAAATTACCGACTCACTGGGACTTAGATTGATAAATCAGACGTATAAACCTCAAAAAATGTTGCTGAAAAGTTCAAACTATACACAAACCAATTTATCGAAAACATACAAGATACTCTTAGCATTCTAAGCCCGACTAATATATCACCAAAGGTCCAAACCCAAGTATTTTTCAAGTTCTGGGCTTTTCTAGTGGACCCTCTCTACTTTGGGCTTTTTCACAAAGGAGCTTATCCAGCGATTAGTGTGTAGGCTTAAAATCTGTGAAAGTGATATATCAATTGAGAAAAGTAAACGAAAATAATTATATTGATTAATCTATATATATATATATATATATATTATTTTATATATTACACGAATATTAATTTTATAAATAGAAAATATGTGTAATATTCTAAATGATTTAAATATATCTTTATATAATAAATTTTGAATATTATAATTTGTTTGGGTAAAAATAATCGGTTCGTTGAAGAACTACGGAAAACACGGAATAGAGATGTAGAATAGTCATTTTATTGATCAAAGTATCGATAACAAGTACAAGAATCAAGATAATCGCAA
>OVAY01000884.1:0-42080 GCA_900406395.1 Kernera saxatilis | reverse complement strand
AAATTAGGCTTATAGCTTTCTAGGCTTCAAGCTTAGCCTCCTTTAAGTTTTTGTTGTACCAAATCTAACGTACAGATAAAATTATGTTTACGACAATATCTTTCTAATTTCTAATTTTATTCTGGACCAATTTTCCTTTGACTTGTCCAAAATTTGACGAGGAGCTAAATTTTGTTGTATAACACATAACTATAGAAAAAAAAAATAGTTATGGACATTAGAAAACATTTTATTTTCATTCGTATAAAAATAGTCTTCTATTATCTAAAGTTGCATATATGTTAGGGTTTAAGGTTTGAACTTTGAAGTCTAGGTTTTAGGGTTTGAGGTTTATCCGTTTATGTATGGTTTCATAGCAAGAGACGTAAACAAGTGGATCTCCTAGTGAATAATAAGGAAACAGGTCAGTTATTAAAAACTAAACTTCACAAGCATTAGAAACCAAGTACTACTCCTAACAGGACTCTGTTTTTTACAGAAACAGAGCCGGTCTGGTGCTAAATTTTCTCAGGGTTGCTCCTTCTACATCTTTGACTAAACCGAATATTATGAACAAGGTTCATACTGAACCGATGTTTGAGAATCGAAAAAAGAAATTAGTTACATAAGACATATCCCTGTGTATATTTCAATTTTAACTTTGTTGAGAGACAAATGCAGTTATATCAAATTTTAGCCAAAAAAAAAAGCAGTTATATCATCAAAATATATCACCAAAAAAGCACAGAAACAAAAAAAAATCCTTCAAAGAAAAACCCAAACTTACCTTGTGCAGCAAGTCATCATTCGGTTTTCTGATGGATAAATAAAGCAGAGTTTCTCTTTCCGGATTTAGATTTGCCGGAATCAACCGTCGGCGGAAGAAGAACGAGAGCGAAATAGAGTTTGCCATTAGAGTGAAAAGACCAGAGGCGAATGTTATCGTTCTCCTGTAGATCGATATCTTGGACCACTTTCTTCCAGCCCGAAAGCAAATTATAACTGGGACTGTTGTTCATGTCCCATATCCTCAGATTCACCTCCCATCTATTTAGCTTATGATCCACAAGAGTTGCGTGCACGCCTTCCCTGCGAAGCTTATTGAACTGTTGCTCTATGATTGTTTCCTCCTCTTGAGTCAAGAAATTCATATCAACGATATAACTGAAAGGCATTGAGAGACGTCCGTTGATTGAGTTGAGATCAGTAGCAGTCAGACTCTTCTCTATGATCATCTTTGGTCCGACTCCGTTATTGTCTCTCATAAACTGAAACAGCCAAAACGGCATCCTCTCTCTCGTTCCCACGTCCAAACAGCGACCAATATTCTTGCGGTTCCTGATTGGCTTAGATGGAGACTCCACGAGAGGGGCCTTGAGTTTATCGGCTTTTCGGTCTTTAGTCTTGGGAATAATCTCTGACTCCATGAT
Organism: Kernera saxatilis; assembly: GCA_900406395.1. Taxonomy (NCBI): domain Eukaryota; kingdom Viridiplantae; phylum Streptophyta; class Magnoliopsida; order Brassicales; family Brassicaceae; genus Kernera; species Kernera saxatilis. The sequence continues at coordinate 40,671 of OVAY01000884.1, read as the reverse complement.
GGTAGAAGAAGAAGAAGGAGTAGTAATCGTCAAGCTTTGATTTCTTCTTGACAATCGAGCAGCTGCTGTATGTTTCCATAATCGAATGCTCTCACACTCCTCTGCGGTTGGCTTTGAGCTATTCAAAACCATCAATGATTCCGCACAATTCACATCGTCTTCAGACACCTCTTCTTTGGTCGTCATTCTTTCAATCTCTCTGTTTTTTTTTTGTTTTTTTTATTACAGAGACACTATATATGAAGAAATCCATGACCGTCTTCTCTCTTCACCAAATTCTATTAGGATTTAGTGTTTTGAGTTTGGTTTGAAACGGTTCGTTTAATTTGTAACTATTGTGGTTTTTCTTGATTGATTAGGATTTCGAAGTCTCGTTATTTATTTTTCCTAAATGGGATAGAGATTGGGAATTTACGAGTGGTTTTATCTTTCACAAATTTTTTATGATAATTCGTTTAAGATATCTAGATTTTTACTAAGATATCCGCGCTCCGTGAACGAACATAAGGATAAGGAAACCTAGTCTGGGTATAATATGACTCTGTTTCTAGAAAAAAACAGAGCCGGTATTGTGTAAGTTCTTCCGGTTTGGTACTTCTTTGTTTAAACCGAAATGTCATAAAACCAGGTGGTAAAAATCAGACTAAACCGGTGTCTGAGATCCGAAATGCTTTGTTTTTTCCATACGAAAAATCTCTCATGTGTTGTCATCTTTCAGATAGAATCATCGTCTTCAATTTTTTTACTTTGCTGAGAAACAAAAAGGAAATTAGAATAATCGTTCCGAACCATCTCTAATCTGGATCTTGTCCGATTCTGGAGTAGAGAGGAAGAAATATGAAATTTTTTATTTTATTTTTTTGGCTCAAATATGAAATAATAAACTGGAAATTTTTGGAAAGAGATTTCGAAAAACGTGAGTGAATAACAAATTCGATATTTTTTTCATATAAAGAAGAAGGAAGCAGCCAAAAAGGGGACAACAAAGCCACGATTGCAGACTGGAAAAGAAACTCCTTTTTCTATCAACTCTTTGCTTCTTCTTTCTTTGTGTACATATTCCAAAAGACTTGTCTTTTTGTGTGTATAACTTTAGGATCCCTCATCGATAAGATTATCATCTGATTGCGATGGGAGGGCGCAAGAAGATTATCATCGATACTGATCCTGGAATCGGTATATCATCCCCTTTTTGATATCTTTCATTCGATTCGATAGTCTCTGTTTCTCTACTTTGAATTGGATAGAGATTCATTCTCGATACTGATCCTGGCTTCTATTGACTCTCTACTTAGAATTACTGGGTTTAGTGATTCAAAATTTGGGTTTACGTGTTTCTGAGAAATTGAAGATCTGAGATGGATCCATGAGTTTTTTGTTTTTTTTTACTTTGACTTCACTCACTGCTTTGTGAAGAGAGATCTCGTGAGTTTCTTCTCACTGGATTTGATGATATGTAGATGATGCAATGGCGATTTTCGTGGCTTTAAAATCACCAGAAGTTGATGTGATTGGCCTCACTACTATCTATGGGAACGTGTACACCTCTCTCGCCACTCGAAACGCCTTGCATTTGGTATCATTTTCTACACTTTTGTTCATATAGATCTCATAATGAAATGGAATCATTTACAATCTTGGATGATGTAATCATCTTTTTGTCTTTATGGATCTACTAGTTGGAGGTTGCGGGTAGGACGGATATTCCTGTGGCTGAAGGAACACATAAAACTATCCTGGTATGTTTCTACCTTTTGGCCTTGATATGTTATTGTGAGAAAGATGGATGCTATAATGTGTTTGAGATTCAACATTTTTCTTAGATCTTTAGTAAGCACAATAGTTCTACACTTTCAAGATTAGTAAATAAATCGCCAAGGAGTTTAAAGTCTTGCTTCGACTATTGTCCCATTTCGATTTAGCTCAACAGTTCACAACTTATTTCATTCTCAGATTGCTACATACTTTCAAATCATTTTCATCTGTATTAATTTGAGATCAGAACATCGCCATTTTTAGATTGATTGATAGATGTTCATTGCCGCCTGTTTTGGAAGTCCAATGATAAGCAGTGACGACAGTACACTTATCTTGTCTTTTCTGCCCTTCTCCTATCGCTTTACCTTTTTATTGATAACTTAGTTGTATTTTCTTCTGTAAAGAATGGCACAAAACTTCGAATTGCTGACTTTGTTCATGGGAAAGATGGGCTTGGCAACCAAAATTTCCCTCCACCTAAAGGAAATGCAATCGAAAAATCCGCACCTGAGTTCTTAGTTGAACAAGCAAAGCTTTACCCTGGCGAAATCACTGTTGTTGCTTTGGGACCACTAACAAATATCGCACTGGTCAGACTTTCTCATCGCAACTTTTTTTCGGGCTTACTTTCTCTATCTCATTGAAGATTTCATTACCTTGATGCAGGCTGTTCAGCTTGATCCTGAGTTTTCAAAAAATGTCGGACAAATTGTTCTTCTTGGTGGAGCATTCGCAGTAAACGGAAATGTAAATCCAGCATCGGAAGCTAATGTAAGTTTTTCACCCATTAAAGTAACGTGAATATGTGATCTTCATACACATTAGTTTATATCACCTTCTTATGTAGAGATTCTTTCTTTTATTCCTGCATATTATTTTATCCAATTTGTTGGCTAGGGTAGATTTTTGGTGATCCGGAAGCTGCAGATATTGTGTTCACATGTGGGGCCGATATAATTGCTGTGGGGATCAACGTGACCCATCAAGTTATTATGACAGGTTATTTGCAATATATATGTTGTTAACATAATTGTGATTGTGATGATCTTGATTCTTGATCGTCAGTTTTATTGCTTGGGGTGGGTTTCTTGTTGCGGCCAAGAACCTAGTTTATTTAAACAGAGCTTAGTAATGCGGAAGTAGATGACAATATCCACACATCTTGCTATTAATTCTTCTCATCATCTTAACTTCTTGTTTTTGTGTGTGTTTCTTCTTGATTTAGCTGATGACAGGGACAGATTGGCATCATCAAAGGGAGAACTAGCTCAGTACCTCTGTAAAATTCTTGGTGTGTACTATTCTTATCATCTTGACGCCTATGAGATCAAAGGTATGATTATAAATCATTTGTTCTGTAGACCCAAAACTAACAAAGTTTCCGCGTCTAAATGTTTTATCTTAACGCTTTTTTTCCCTGGTAGGTGTTTATCTTCATGATCCTACGACGATCCTTGCGGCTTTCCTTCCTTCTCTATTCACTTATACTGAAGGAGTTGTTAGAGTGCAGACAAACGGCATTACTAGAGGACTCACTTTACTCTACAACAATCGAAAGAGGTAAGATTTTCATATACACATAGTGACATACATCCATGAAAGCAGTTTTATATGTGAAGAATGTATACATATCCCTGATTTGCTGTTTTACTCCCATAAATAACGTGTGCGATGACGTGAAGCCTTTTTCATTAGGAAGTTTGGAAGCTAACCAACTGTATGAAAAACCTTTGGACTTATATGGGCTCAAACAAAATCATGTCATGTGTGTTGTTTTGATGATGTGAACCAGGTTTGAGGAAGTGAACGAGTGGTCAGACAAACCATCGGTAAAAGTGGCAGTGACGGTTGATGCTCCTGCGGTGTTGAAGCTCATAATGGATAGGCTTATGGAGTCGTGATCATTTGGGTTCGTTAACTAGTTATCTGCTCTTTGATGTTTTACTTCTTGTGAGCCATTTCTTTTGTTTCCAACACAAATGCTATTGAAATAAGGCTCTTCTTGCTGCATTATTTTCACTCAAAAATCATTTGGGTGCTTTTTTCTTTATCAACCGAATATTATTTTATCAAATTGATGATTTACCAATAATAAAAGTTACTTTTTTTTTGGTTCTCGATTTCATGATTAAACATTCAAATCTGTTGATTATCCACTTGATCATAAAGGAACGTGAGTACAAGTTATATTAAGGTATCGTTTAGACATTTTTGGTATTACCAAACCTGGTATCGTTAACCTTGAGAAAACTCGTTTGACATGTATAGTTTCTCTTCTCTTTGATTCATCGGAGATTTGATGATTAAAGAAGCATCAACAAAAACATAAAAGTTTTATTTTAGAAACGATCAACTTAACTTGGTTAACGACTTAGCAATTTTTCTTAATCCGAACTAGAGAATTCATTGTTAGGTTTGATAAGAAAAATATTTGTGAATTTCTTAAGGAAAAAATTGCTTTAACTCCAAAAAAAGTGGATCAAAAGTCAAAACCGTAACGCATGGAATTTAATGTTGCTTTTAATATTTAAAAATGAAGATCCCATGCATTGCACGATCTCCATGTAGATAATAAAAAAAAAAAAAAAAAATCAAATGAGAAAAATCGGAAAAACTAAGGGGTTAAGGCATAATTTCGTATAAGTAAAAGTAAAACAAACGAACGTGACAAGGACTGGAAACATAAATTATGTTGATAATTATAGTTGACTGGGTCTTCCTTGGAGAAGAATCACGGAACATTCTTTTTATCGTCAGAAGAAAGAAGAGAGACTCTCATGAAAACAAAGACAAAGACAGTTGCCTCCGTACATTTGTCTTCGTCGTCATGTTTCTCTCTCTCTCCCGCAACGACGTGCTCTCCTCTCATTCTCTCTCTCCTTCATTCTCTCACTCTCATTTTCTCTTCTCCTCCTCCTCCATGCCTCCCCATTCCCAACTTTCTCCAATTCCTGGTGATTCCCTTTGATCATCCATGGATTCGCTTATCATCGAAGAAGAAGACGAGGAGGCGTTGGCCACGCTCGTCCCGGTTCCTCCGCGCCGTAAGACGCATTCCTATAGCCTGCAATTCGACCAGAAGCCTCACCACCAGATCCGCAAGCACAGCCTCGACGAGGTCCCTCGATCCGCCACGTTGGGAGCCGAAGCCGTTTATTTCGATTCCTCCGACGACGAATTCTCCACCGGAGGTCTCATCGTCAACGCCGAAACCGTCTCTGATGGAACCAGCGGGGGTGACGATTACGGCGTCGTCACGCCTCCCCCTAATGGCGGTGTCGGCGACGACGATATCGAGCCCCTCCCGGAATTCGTCGGCGCGGGAGGCGGCGCCGGCATATTCAAGGTGCCGGTTCGCGCGGCGGTGCATCCCGGAAGGCCACCGTGTCTGGAGCTGCGTCCGCATCCGCTAAGGGAGACGCAGACGGGGAGATTCCTGAGAAACATTGCGTGTACGGAGACGCAGCTTTGGGCGGGTCAGGAGAACGGCGTGAGGTTCTGGAATCTGGAAGAGGCGTACGAGGCAGGCTGTGGAATCGGCGGCCAGGTGCGGCGAGGGGATGAGGATACGGCGCCGTTTCAGGAGTCGGTTACTACTTCGCCCACCATGTGTTTGGTGGCTGACCAAAGCAACAAGCTCTTGTGGAGCGGCCACAAGGATGGCAAAATCCGGGCTTGGAAGATGGATCAGCCTTCTGCTTCTGATGATTCAAATCCTTTCAAAGAGCGAATCTCGTGGCAAGCTCATCGTGGTCCAGTAAACTCCATTATCATTAGCTCTTATGGTTAGTTACTCTGATTCAGTTTATGATTGTGAGGATTGATTGATCTTGCTATTGGTTGGTTCGTTATAACATATACGATATGTGGATTTTCAAATATGTCTTTTTCTTCATGCTTATGTTTATTATGATGTAGGTGATATGTGGTCATGTTCTGAAGGAGGTGTAATAAAAATATGGCCTTGGGATTCGTTAGAGAAATCTCTTGTGCTTAAACCGGAGGAGAAACACATGGCTGCGTTATTAGTGGAGAGGTCTGCCATTGACCTCAGGAGCCAAGTTACTGTCAATGGGACATGCAGCATATCTTCCTCAGAAGTCAAGTATTTGCTGGCCGATTCAGTCAGAGCTAAAGTGTGGGCTGTGCAGTCACTCTCATTCTCAATCTGGTAAGCTTTTTTTCTTCTCTGCCAATGCCACATTGCTGTATAGACTGTTCTTTTCAATCACTTCTTGATCATTTTAAGTGATTGATCTGTGCAGGGATGCTCGGAGTAAAGACCTTCTGAAAGTTTTATCTGTTGACGGGCAAGCTGAGAATCGTGTGGACATGCCACCTTTACAAGACCAACTAGTTGATGATGAGATGAAAGTGAAGTTCTTCTCGGCTTCAAAAAAGGAAAAATCACCGGGCTTTCTGCAGCGATCTCGTAATGCCATAATGGGAGCTGCTGGAGCTGTTCGCAGAGTCGCCACTAGAAGTGCAGGAGCGTTTTCGGAAGATACTAAGAAAACAGAAGCTATCGTCTTAGCTGTAGATGGAACAATTTGGACTGGAAGCATGAGTGGCCTAATTGTCCAGTGGGATGGAAATGGAAGCCGCTTGCGGGAGGTGAATCACCATCACCGGCCTGTTTTGTGCTTTTGCACTTTCGGCGATCGAATATATGTGGGTTATGCCAGTGGCTACATCCAGGTCTTGGATCCTGATGGAAAGTTGATTGCAAGCTGGGTTTCACACAATGAACCTGTGATAAAGCTAGCAGCAGGTGGTGGTTTCGTTTTTAGCTTGGCCACTCATGGTGGTGTACGAGGATGGTATGTCACATCTCCAGGACCCCTGGACAACATAATCCGAACAGAATTGTCTCAGAAGGAAACTTCATATGCCAGACAAGACAATGTTAGAATTTTAATTGGTACCTGGAATGTTGGTCAAGGACGGGCTTCACACGATGCGCTTATGTCGTGGCTGGGTTCTGTCACTTCAGATGTTGGCATTGTTGCTGTTGGGTTGCAAGAGGTGGAGATGGGGGCAGGTTTCCTTGCCATGTCTGCTGCTAAGGAAACGGTAACTCCTTTTATTACACGTTTGATTTTGCTTGAACTTTAACTTTTTCCATTGCGCAAAGCTTGTTTGTACTGATAAAGGTCATAAGATCAGCTGAAAAATCTATGTTTTCTTTGGCTCAATTGCTTTTTCTTCTGTCCATATCACTTTTCAAGAAATGAGGGTTTGGCTGCTTTATCAGCATCAATTCACTGAAATTCATAGAGATCATTCTGCCATCTACATATTGGGTTTCACCTCATATTTGGATCGCGGTTGTAGGTTGGACTTGAAGGAAGTGCTGTGGGGCAATGGTGGATTGATGCAATTGGTAAAGCACTTGATGAGAAAAACACTTTCGAGCGTATGGGTTCAAGGCAGTTGGCAGGACTTCTGATATCTCTTTGGTAAGTGAAAGTTCAGTTATGACATGTTGCATTCTCGTGCGCACGTTTGTAAGGTTTATCCTTGTGTTTTAGGGCGAGGAAGGATATTAGAACACATGTTGGAGATCTTGATGTTGCAGCAGTTCCATGTGGTTTTGGCCGTGCCATTGGCAACAAGGTATATCTTACTCCATCTTCACTTCATTTTTAAAGTCTGATTCTATGAGGATGCGTTTGTAAATGTTAAAATCAAATATATTCCTCTACGAGGAACTTGCTCCGTTCGCTATATCAGCAACACATTACAGAATTTCCTACTTGTCAAAACAGGGAGGTGTGGGTCTGAGAATCAGAGTTTATGACCGAATTATGTGCTTTGTGAATTGCCACTTGGCTGCGCATTTGGAGGCAGTCAATCGCAGAAACGCGGATTTCAACCACATTTTCCGACTAATGGTCTTTTCCCGAGGACAAAATCTAAATAACGCTGCAGCTGGTATGGTGCTGTACCTGTTTTTGTCATGCTCGTTTGGCTTTTCCACATATTTATCTTGGCTGCTTTATTCTTCTGGTTTGCCATGGGCCCTCTCTCTTGCAGCTGGTGTCTCAACAGCAGCTTATACACTAAAGAGTAACACTGTATGTACTTCAACACTTAAGTTCTATTCCTTGCTTCAGGATCTCGGTCCACAGTTTTAATTTTGTACTGAACATGTTTCTCTGTTTCCCAGAGTCCAAGCACCGGCTCCGAAGAAGTCAAGTCTGATTTAGCAGCTGCAGACATGATCACATTTTTTGGCGATTTTAACTATAGGCTGTTTGGTATAACCTATGATGAAGCGAGAGACTTCATTTCACAGCGATCCTTCGACTGGCTCAGAGAAAGGGACCAACTTAGACAAGAGATGAAGGTTGGAAAAGTCTTCCAAGGAATGCGTGAGGCGTTAATCACTTTCCCTCCGACTTACAAATTTGAAAGGAACCGCTCAGGCCTAGGAGGTAAAAATGGATTTGAAATATGCATATTATTAATATCTGAATTTTAAAATATTGAAACAGATTTCTCCTGCTCTGTTTTCGGAAGAATTGGTAGCTCCAAAATTTTTAGACTTTCTGTATTGTGTACTCTCCAGGATATGATTCAGGGGAGAAAAAGCGAATTCCTGCATGGTGTGACAGAGTTATATATAGAGACACTCAATCAAGCCCATTCTCAGAGAGCAATTTGCAATGCCCTGTGGTTTCATCAGTTATAATGTATGGTGACCTTTGTGATGTTTCTCTCTCTTTCCTGTCTCTTCATTTACTTTTTGTCCCCGTTCTAACATTCCCACCTGCGAGTTTCAACAGGTACGAAGCTTGCATGGATGTTACTGAAAGCGATCACAAACCCGTGCGCTGCAAATTTCATGCAACCATAGCTCATGTTGATAAATCAGTGCGGAGACAGGAACTTGGGAAAATAATAAGGTCTAGTGAGAAAATAAGATCCATATTCGAGGATCTAAGATCGGTTCCAGAAACTACAGTGAGCACCAACAACATTGTTCTTCAGAGTCAGGACACAGTCATCCTAACAATCACAAACAATTCAACCACAAGCAAAGCCATTTTTAGCATTCTATGCGGCGGTCAGAACATAGTTAGGGATGACGGAGAAGAGTCTGACTATAATCCACGAGGCTCCTTTGGTCTACCTCGCTGGCTTGAGGTATTAATTTCTCTTTCAATGCCGATGAATCTAATGTTGCATTCAAGATTTAATGATTTTCATGAATTTTTCTTTTAGGTTTCGCCGGCAGCCGGGATAATAAAACCGGAAGGATCCGTGGATGTGAAGGTTCATCAGGAAGATTTTCACACCTTGGAAGAGTATGTTGATGGCATCCCACAGAATTGGTGGTGCGAAGACACTCGGGATAAAGAAGCAATCCTGATGGTGAACATTCGAGGAAGCTGCTCAACTACATGGACAAGCCACTCTATCAAAGTCCGTCACTGCTTCTCAGCCAGAGTGTGCGTCCTTGAGTCCAAACCCACGAACCTAACCAAGAACCTAGGTGGTTCACGTCGTTATCCAACAGATATTAGCCGTAATGGAAGCACTAGACCCAGAACGGAAGACTCGGTTAGACGGGGTAAAAGCCGGTGATGAGCTTTTGTAACATTGACAGTTATAACTAGATCTTAGAGCAGAAGAACAAGAAAGCCATCGCAAAACAAATGCATCAGGTGAAGAATCGCTTTTATTCAAATTCTTTGATTCTTTAGAGAATCCATTTTGTGTCAGAAACTGTAGATTTGCTTTGAGACCATTCCTCAGGTAGCGCGTATTCAACTATTGACTCTCTTCACTTGAATCTAAACGGTTTACGGAGACTTGTGTACACATTTGTTACTCATACATAAAAAGGTACCGTTCTTGAGACATAGTCTCAGAGTGCATACATTCTCTTGTTGAATTCGCCGTTGAGAATCTCCGACTCTAAAGGCATATGAGTGAGTGAGAAAGATCTCGACTTGCTTTTCTCTTTCCTCATGCTTTTCAGTTTAGATTCCTCAATCCTATGCATGATCACACAGTAACACATTGCACCTATCGTGGTTAGCATAATTGTCCCGCCAATAACCGTTGCACAAATCGCCAGCCAAATCTCCTGCTTACCCACAACGATAAACGAAAGAGAAACAAATGCAATGGATATAAACAGACAAGCCAACCACATGAGCTTGTTGATAACAAACACAAGCTTCTTCTTTGCCTTCTGCTCAATCACCACAACCGAAGTCTGCACCACAACAACAGCCAGTGATATGAACAGCGCCAGGCTGTCGAATATAAAGAAGACTAAGAACGGGGCTCTGTTGGCTATTCGAGCTTGTCCTAACAACAGTGTTCCTTTTGTTCTGTCCTCTTCATATTGGCCAGGTATGGTGAAGATTGCTGCAAATGCAACTGTCGCGATTAGGACAGCCACAACAGTTGCTGAGTTTATAGCGTTGTTCAAACCGCTTATGTGAAGCTTCTTGAGTCTCTTTGCGATCCTCTGAACCCTAACACCCGTTTGGCGAGACTGTTGGAGTTGAGATTGTACCTCGTGCTTAATGTCGCTGACAGTTTGCTTAAGTTGTTTAGCTGGGTTTTGAGGCATCCCAAGATCTTTAGCAGTTGCAGCTCCTGCGTCCTTCAAAACCGACACAAGTTCTGCGTTTCCAATCTTGTCAGCTATATCAAGTGCGGTATCTCCAGCCTTGTTCATAGCATTGAGGTTAATTCCATCAAATGATACCAAACATCGCACTATCTGCAAGCAAAGGCAAAGAACCAGTTCGTAGAAATTCATGTAAATTGAGAAACTCAAGGGGGAAAATAGACGATGATGATACCTTAGTACGGCCTTTCTTTGTGGCAATGTGCAATGGCGTATTTCCTTTATTATCCTCAACACTCAAAACTGCAGGATCAGGTTTCACCAACTCAACAACAATCCCTTCTTTTTTACCTTTGACAGCCATGTGAAGCGCTGTTTGTCCCTTTTTATCGGTTCTAAACCCAATGCTTGCATCGTTAGCTATCAAAGACTTGACAACTTCGACATGCCCCATCCGCGCTGCAGAATGAAGGGCGGTTTTACCATTATTCTTAGCTATCTTAGCTAAATGAGAATCTGTCTTTAAAAGAAGATTCACCACATCAATGTGTCCTTGCGTAGCAGCCGTGTGCAATGCAGTTGTACACAATAAATCAGTTGTCATGGCCAGATTCGGAAATGTCTCCAAGAGTTTCTTCAATGCCTCTGCAAAACATAGCACACATTCAAGATCCGTGTCAAAAGAAGGTGTACAATAAAACAAGTTCTTGAGTTTTTATCAGATATCTAAAAGTTTCGTTACCGAGATGGCCTTGTTTTGCTGCGACATGGAAAGGATCAAAACCGTTCCTAGCTGCAATTGCTGCGGTTTCAAGGTTCATATGCTTCAACATCTCTTCAACAACTAACGAATGACCATTTTCCGCTGCAATATAAAGAGGAGTCTCTCCTTCTAGATTCTGCTTTGACAACAACTCCTTCAACTCTTCAATACCGTTACAACCTCGAATCAATTCCATAACCTTTCCTACATTCCCCGTTCGAGCTGCAATATGAAGAGGATAGTCTCCTCTTTTGCCAGGCGACTCATTCTTCTTCTTCCTCTCACCACCACCATTCATGAAACTTAACTGTCTCTCCATTACCACCCTAAAGCTTTTCTGCTTCTCAACAAACCCACGGATGCTTCTCTGCCTCTCCATTGCCTTCTCTTGTTTCTCCATTGCTCTTCCTTTGATTCCATGCTTCTCTGCATTCCCAGATTGGAAACTAACTTGCTTCTCCAAAGCTCTCACCTTTCTATTCTCTGCATCAACGCATCTGAGACTCTGTTGTTCCTCCATGGCCTTACCTCGAAAGCTCTGTTGCTTCTCCATTACAGGAGTCAAAGAACCCATCTGCGCCTCCCTTATATTCCTACTACTAATGTAGTCTAATTTCTCGTCGTTATCAAGAAAAGCATTTAAATCAAATTACTAACCCCACTTGTATTTATGAGAAAATCTAAAAAGAAACGGTAATCTAATTACACAAAGGTCTTGAAGAACAATTTTTTCCCCAAAATCTAAAAGATGCCAACTTTGTTCATATCGCATTCGAAGAATCTGTGAGATCTTTTCCAGCAATCCTTATTTTCGTAATAAAAGAATCAGCAGGAAAATGAAAAACCTTCACTTCCTTGTAATTTCCAGATTTCTTGTAAAGATTCAAAGTTCAAATCGATGTGATGAGAGACGATATTAAAAAAAAAAAAAAGAAGAAGCAGCAGCTGATTTCAGTAGAGTGTAGTATATCACTGCATCTGAAAAAACCAAATAGCTCGACTTGATTTATTGAAAAATGTTTGTAAATCTCAAGGCTTTTTGTGCGCCAGTGCGCCCACATGTAAGAATCTTAGTCCTAAGCCATTGACGAAGCCCAGGAAGATGCGCAAAGAGAGAAAGTGAGAGAGAGAGTGACAGCATCTTCAGCTGTTCAACTATTTAGGAGCCAACCCTTTTGGTGGTGTTTTCTTTATTAATTTCGTTAAATTTCCAAAATCTACAATATTTATCAACATTCTTAATTACTATGTAAAGTATATCCACTTTAAAAAGCACATCAAAGCTTTCCTTTTCTTCTGTTTCTTCTAGATTTGTCTTATATATTCGCTCTTTTAAATCAAGCTCTGTGTGTTTGACCAAAAAAAAAAAAAAAATCAAGCTCTGTGCTGACAAAAGAAAAACAAGCAACTAAGTGATTGTTTGTGACAAGTCAAAGTCTTCCACTTTGTATGTTACAGAAATTAATTACAGAAACAAACACTTTCGGTACCCCTCGACTGGTTGATTCCAAAGCCATTGGCCACAAAACTATTTGGAACATCGTTCTAACCAGTCTTACCATCACGGTAACAACGGTTAAAAGTTGAAAAGTCAATCCCCTAATACCATTTCACTTGCACCAAATAAATTTACACAAAGAATATTTCTTCTTTCTTTTTGGGACTTTTTCAGAATATTGTCTTTATCGGTTAAGACAACTAGTAGGCTGAATAACACCGAGACTAGTCCCAGCAGCATTAAAACAGTAGGAAGTAGCAGGAGTTCCTTTGTTGTAAGTAAGCTTAATGTCTTGTAATGTGATTCCTGTACATGGATTGCTCTTGCTACACTCCAGCTTCATCGCTTGCTGTGTCGCCGACGTTCCTTGTATGTTCTTGTACGTCACTCGGCTTATCTTCACCCCTGAATGCTATAATACATACGCACATATCATTAATTATTAGATCAAGTCGATAAACATATATATTAATTGGATTAGTATATATGATCAAAATATGATATGGATCTATATGTATAAATACCTCGCTAGGGCAACCTTGGTGAGTAGGGCAATAATTTTGGTCGATTATGATAGGGTTTTGGACGTTCTTCATGATTAGGTTTTGGAAGAAGACGTTCTTAACGAATCCGGTACTCGGCCTCGCCCACGACTTGATCCTCACGCCGTTTTGTGTTCCGGTGAATACCGAACTCGATACTGTCACATTCTCTACTCCGTCTTCGTTCAGTTGCTTTGCCAAGCTCCCGATACTGCGAGTCATCACATAGTCATATATATAAATTCATAGCCATCTCATACTATTTTAAAGTTGTGTGCAATTTTGAAGTGTGAGTTTGTAGAGAAGTTAAGACAAGATATACGTACCTAACCCCGTGACCTGGGCCACAAGCAAGTTTGGAGATGAGGAAGTTGCGGGTACCAGGGCCGATAGCAACACAATCGTCTCCGGTCTGAACGGTGCTTCCGGTGAATGTGATTCCGGTGGAGAATTGAACGCCAAAGCCATCGGTGTTTGGGCTGTCTCCGGGAGCCACTAGCTTGACGTTACGGACGGCCACGTTGGTGCAACCGTTGAGTGTCATATGAGCGACCTGGCTGTTCATCGATTTCACTCCACTTATCATCACGTCTTTTGCCGAGTTGAACGTTATTGACTACGTACAATAATGCATCAAACATTTAATCATTATATCAATTCAATGATTACGGCTATGAAAATTATCAACTTCATGCTTTTTAATTGTAAATAAATGATTGGAGTGTGGATGCAATTGACTATTACTATTGAATAATGATTAAGGATATGATTGCTCTTTTGCATTATGGTGCGCTTGCGCTTATGTATGAATGTTAGATCGTTGTGTTTATCGAACATTTAAAAAAAAAAAACGCGAAGGCAAAATGGAAACCGAAAACATATCGTGGCTGCTTTTTACAATTTTCAAAAGACACTGGATTTAAAAGTAATTATATATTTTTTTTAAATAGGCCTTCAGATTTATAGGGCAACAAAAAACCATTTAATAATTGAGTTTTTTAATAATAAAAAAATTACGGTTTGAGTCTTTGAGATCAGATGATTTGTAGATATTAACTCTTCAAAATTTAGGGGCCAACAAGGCCAATGTTTCACTCGATTTAGTTGAGGGTTGGCCCTGAACATATCACGCATATATGCAAGTATAAAGTATGCATAAAAAAGAAACTAGAGAGTAGAGATAAGAGGGGAAGCATACCCTAACACCGGGAGGACAATTCTGACCAGATTTCCGGCAAGCCCAGAAGCCATTTGCTCGAGCGTCGAAAGTCCCTCCGATAAGTGAGAATTTGTTAACCTTGTTGAAGAGAATCCAGTAAGCGGAGTTTCCAAATGACCTGTAATCTGCCGGAGCAACGACGGTTCCGGCCACTTGAAACTTGAGTCTGCTCTTGCATGGCCCTCCAAACGTTATTGCCTTCACCAGAAATGTCCCAGTCGGAACCATCACAGTAGCTGAAGCTGCCGAGCCACAAGCCGCTTGCCATGCCTTGAGGAATGCTGCCGTCGAATCCGTGACACCGTCCGGTTTGGCCCCGAAGCTAACGACGTTGAATACGTTGGGTGTGCCGGCGGTTGAGACATCGATGAAGGCCAGGAGTGAAAAGAGAAGCGGTAATGTAATATTTGATTTTGTCATTTTATATACGAGTTTGAGTTTGTGTTTGATTTGAGGTTGATGCACGGGTGTATATATAGTGCATGAATGGTTCGTTATTGGAGACTATGGTACAATTAAGTACATGTGCTATCTATATGATAAGACTTTGTGAAATTATTTATGATAGATTTTTAGTTTTACATTTCCAATCATTAGGTGCACACATGGTTGACATATATATAGAATTTTTAGGAGCAAACGGTCGTTTTGTATTAACGATGACATTTCTGCATATTATCAATTTCCACTCATTTATCTATCTAATCTAGCTATCTCTATAAATATGTTCTTGTATACAACGGCCATATATACCGTTAGATGTTAATTAAATTGTAAAATAAACTTAAAAAAGGTAGTAAAAAGTGATAAATATGTGTACATGACGACATCACCACATATTTTATATCACATGACATGTGATTAACTAGCGGTTGACCCAAAAAGACATGTTATTAAACTAGCTCAAACATGATTGAAACCAACCCAATCATATTCGTTAATAATTCTGGTCAGTATGTTTGAAGTTAAAACTAGAATAAAATAAATTTAAAACAGTAGCAAATAAATAAATCGAAGTAATTAGGAAAACTTCAATGAATGGCATGTGAGTGGTGGAGAGAGAAGAGGCGGAGAAGTTGACGGAGAAAGAGACGCCGGAGCTCTCGGATTATTAAGCTATAAAATTATCAATACTTCGCAAATTTGACATTTGAATATAGCCTTATGGTCTCCTTCTTCTTTGATTGGATGCTAAGTAGGATTCCATTATCGCATTTTGTTGAAACTATTTTAAAATAAAATTTTCTTTGGTTAAGGAAGTGATTTTTTTTCATTTTGTTGAGCGTATAATTAAAATAGAAACGCAATCGAAGGTAAATTAACAGAAAATGGAATTTGTTTGTGAAGCAAAGGTTTTTCAGACATAATTTTTGCTTCCAATTGCGATAGAAAACCGCAAAAGCGTGAAAATGATAAATGTGATGGGAGGAGAATATATCGAACTCCCGTTACTTAAAAATTCATAAACAAAGTAGAAATCGAAACTGAAACAAAAAACAACCTGGTTCTGGAAATGAAAAGATATCTATCTATCTATCTACACGTAATCACGCACTCTTTTGATATAGCTCTGTCTAAAATGGCAAAATCTCACCTAGAAAGTCTTGTTCTTGTGTTGACCTCAAATGAGAGTAATGTGAATTTATTATTTACCTTCAAAAACGTGGAAGTTTCTTGATGTAGGTTTAAGGACTCCTGGAGCATCATTTAGAGCAATGTCATGCCAGATATTGTATGAATAATCCAAAAGAAGTAATTTAACTAGTTTAAGCTCTCTTACATCTTCATTGTGAATTCCCCACTGAGCATCAAGAACACAATGTATACCATGAGATCAGAAGTTGGTTCAACAGGATAATAAACATATCCCTACAATCAAAAAGCAGAGATAAGCAAACAAGTGAGAAGCTTTTGTGCGACCACAAGTTCCAAGTCTTGTAAGTAACCGAGAAACTATGAAATGAGGGACTGCAAACTGAAGCTAATCAAGAAAGACCAAAGAGCATAAGAAGTACGCACTTCTGTAGTTGTTTCAATTTCAGGGACCATGGCTCCCCTTTTTGCTACCTCAAAAAGAGCACTAAGAGGCTCTACCACTTTGAGATCTGGATAGGAAGCTGATGAAAATCGCCAAAATGGAGCAGTTGCATCAGCATCAGTTCTCTTTCAGCAAATGGCAAATCAATGAGATTGCAAACCTGCATAAATCCTCACACATAAGGAAACAAACAAGAACGTTCAACAAGGAGTTCACAGATACTCTTGTTTAAGTTGCAAATTGCGTTGGCAGGGAAGCACAATCCGTACGAAGTGCTGCGGGTAGCTGTTACATGCAGAAACAGGGTCATCTGCTAACAGATTGATCAGAAGCTTATACTAGGTGTATCATATGCAGAACCCCTTTAGCCTCTTTCAATCCAAAGAGCTCATAAACAACGCTTCTGGGACTTGGAATCAGGCTTCAATGTTTCCTTGGAACCCTCGCATTCATTCTCACTAAGATTAACTTCTGACCTACCACCAGCTAATTGGCCTCCCTTAGTTCCTCATCCACAAGGTAATTCTCTATTATTTCATCAACAGGATCTACAATTGCATCTGGCCTCCAGCCCTTATATTTTGTATCACTGAAAAAGTCTAAAATTTCTTTATCCGCAGCTAATCCTTCTCTTTTCATTTGATCAAAAACTTCTCTCGCCTCCACAAATTTCTTCCTCTTGAAGAATCCTTTAATGAGAGCGCTATATGTGCTGGCAGAGACACTAAATTCTTTCTCGTTCATTTCTTGGAACAAAAACCATGCCTCCTTCATGTTCCTAGCCTTGCAATGGCCTCTAATTAGATTCTCATACGTCTTACCATCAGGTCCTACTTCCCGAGAACACATGTCCTTATAAATTACAGTTGCTGCCTTCAGATTATTTCTAATGCAATACTGCTTCACGAGAGAATTATATGTGGTTGCATTAGGCGCTATACCTTTTGCCAACATCCAATTTAGAAGCTTCTCACCATCTTCCAACATCCCATGCAAACAAAATCCATTCATTAGGACGTTGAATGTGACAACCGTAGGTTGAAGCCCTCTCCCCAGCATCTCCTTCAAAATCTTTTGAGCCTTAGTCATCTCCCCTGCTTTACAGTAGGCATCCATTAAAGTTGTATAAGTGATAGTGTCTGCATAGAGTCCCACAGCTTCAAATTCTCCAACAAGTTTAATTGCCTCCTCAATATTCCCCGACTTACATAGACCATTGACAATGGAATTATAAGTAAAAATATTTGGTTGAAGACCTATTTTCCACATTTCATGGAGAAGGTCATTCGCTGATTCTAAGTCACCTTCTTTACAGAGCTCATCAATTAATGTGGTGTATGTAACAACATTTGGGGAGCACCCAGCCTGAATCATGTGATTGTGGACGGTAAAAGCATCTTTTATCTGACCTGCTTTGCAATATCCATTTATAAGTTCAGTAAAGGTAATGCTATCCGGCTCTAATCCCCTGGAAAGCATTTCACGGAATAGTTTACCAGCCTCCACGATGTCGCCAATCTGACAAAACCCTGATATAATAGCGGTAAATGTCAAAACATCCGGTATAATACCCAGCGAGTGCATCTCATGAAAAAACTTTGATGCAGCCCGAATATTCCCTTGCTTGCAGAAACCATCAATTAGAGTTGTGTATGCTACAGTATCAGGATGTATGCCCTGCCCTATCATCTCTCGAAAAGCTTCCTCTGCTTCAGCTAGCTTACATGTCCTGCAGAGCAAAAGAATTATGCTACCAAAGGTATAAGAATTTGGCTTCAACCCTTTCTGTTTCATTTCTTCAATGAGCTTCCAGACCTTTTCAAGTTCCCCAAATCTACAGTATCCATTTATCACTGTACTGTAACTTATTACATCAGGGTTGTAGCCTTTCAACTCCATAAGCAGGAGTAAATGGTGGGCTTCGTTTATTCTCCCAAGTTGACAAATACAATGAATAACGATGTTATAAGAAGCAACATTCCAACAAACACCCACTTCAGGAAATTCCCTGAAAACTATTATAGCCATCGTAGACTGATTGCAGCCTTTCGAAAGACGGTCAAGGTATAAGTTGCAGGAATCAACAGAGAGAACTAACCCGTAATTCAACATCTTCTCAAAGACTTTTCTCGCTTCACGGAGCATCCCAAATTCAACGAGTACTTGGAAGAAAATATCGAATACACGAGGATCCGAACCCCAGTCCTTGTAGGTGTATACTAAAAGATCAAAAAACTGTACAAAGGAATCGGTAACATTCAACTTTGGTCTCTCCCAAAAACTGCTTATAAGAGAATGAGCCACAATTAGATCCTTCGATGCGACAGCCAAATGAATGACAATGCAAAGGGATTCAAGGTTCGAGTCTCTGCGGGAGCGTGCCCAATCAAAGAAATCAAGAACCAACCTGTAATCACACTTAATCTTCATGAGAACCCAAATCAAGTGATCAGTCTTGAACTTGCATTCATAAGGCTTCAAACTCCGCCTCAGAGGCTCGGTCCGACGCAGCTTGATCACATTGGTGATTTGGTGTACCAATTCAGTGTCTCTGACGGAAGGTTTCTTTGGAGAATAATCAGGGAAAGGTCTGGTATCGGTTATCGTTGAGAAACTGAGTCCACGAGCGTTGGACCGAAGTGAAAAGAGCTGAACGAAATTTCCCAAGGCAGAAATAGTACCTTTCTTCATCACAGACCACAATGGATGGCTGCTTCATCGCTCCATCACAAACCCAGAAACACGCAGCGATCTAAGTACACAATCGAGGCCTTAGAATAAAAATCAATCATTCGGTCGATTCGAAAAACCCTAAATCTCTGAGGCGAAAACTTGACCCGCCCAAAGCGGGTGATGGAGTTTCGACGTGCGTTTGGTGAAACGGTAAATTATAGGAATTGCAACGAGAAATTGTAAGGATTTGATCAAACCCACACAGAAAAAAAAAAAATATGAACTTTTTGTTTGTCTCTCTACAGAACAGAAAAAAAAAACAGTTCTTTCTGAAAACGAAGGTGCACAGCGTGCGATTGAGAAGGACGATCGATTTTGGGATTCTAGAGATGAGACGGCGTCGGAACAGCCAAACGGTCATTTTAAAACTAAAAACGATTCATTTAGAGTTCAAATTAGGCCCATTAAGTAGAGCACTTAGGCCCATATTGACCAATAAGTCTTTTGTCGTTTTAGCTTTATGGATTTTACTGTAACCAGCTAATATTTTACTTGTAACAAGAAGTTCGACAGTGGAAATTGGGGTGAACAGTGAAAGCGACGTAACACGGCTAAAACTCCCAAGTGTCCTTTGACTGGATAAGGCCGTCTTGTTTTAGAAGTCTTGGGGGTGTATATTCTATTTTTTAAGAAGTTTCTGGTGAATTTTGTAATTATGCGTTGTCTATGGGAAACGGTTGGGGTGTATAGTCAACATTAAGAAGTTTCGCGTGAACTTTGAAATTATGCAAAAGTTCGTGGCAGCCAGTCAATCATTGAAAGCGAAGTTATGATTTGATAAATAAATAAATTAAACCCCTTAATCACATAGCACATAAAGAGTTTCCAAAACATGGCATATGACGAAGTTATCAAGAAGTTCTCATCTCTTTTTTTGAAAAGGAAGAAGTTCTCATCTTAATTCTTATAAATAATAAAATCTTAATTAACTCCCATTGTTTCATTTGAAATAGAGAGCTGTAAGATTTACAAATGAAAACCATCCTTATTAGAACAACAACAACAACAAAAAGTGAATTATAAAAAAAAACAAAAACAAATAGAAAAATAATTCAGACCTAATATTTCTAGCTATGCATATGTATACTCTTACTGTCTTTACCACAATGTTCATAAATGAATTTGCAGTAGACAATTACTTTCTAATTAACATCTCAAATTCAATCCTTCAACAAAACATAGAAACAAACTNAAACAAACTCATCAATATTCTTATCGGAGCTACCTCCTTCAGAAACAGCCTCTCGAGCCAACACTTTCCATTTCTCAGCATTCCTTCTAGTCTCTTTTCCTTTCTCTCCCTCCATAACTTCTCCCACACATCTCACAATCTCCTCTCTTCTCACAAACCCATCAGCTTCTGCCTTAACCCTAACCCCAACCTTCCACACATCCTCCATGAACTTAGCATTCGTGGGCTGGTCTGTCCAATGAGGCATACCAATCATTGGAACTCCCAAACTTAATCCTTCTAATGTCGAGTTCCATCCACAATGTGTCAAGAAACAACCGACCGATTTATGAGCAAGAACTTCTAGTTGAGGACTCCAGCTTACAATCAGTCCTTTCTCACCGATTTCCTCTACGTAGTTTTTTGGAATTTTGTCCGTCTCTGTCTCTCTCACGACCCACAAGAAGAAACATCCAGTTTGTTTCAGACCTGCTGCGAGTTCCAACATTTGATCTTCTTTTAGAATCACCAAACTTCCGAATGATACATAGACAACTGAATTAGGCTGCTTTGAGTTTAACCACTCGATGCATTCAGCGACTTTTGCATTGAAGAGGCTGAATCCGTAGTTTTTGTCTTCGGACAGTCGCTTGTCTAAATACATCGATGGAATCGTTGGTCCTATGTTCAAGACTGGCCACAAGCTTTGGACCCATTTCAACAACTAAAATCAGCACACACACAAAAAAAAAAAAAAAAAATCAAATTAACCATAATCACATAGATAAATAGGGCAAAATATCTTCTAAGAAATCTTTTGTTCACAAAAAAAAGTTTTTAAAATAAAAAATTGATATAATAATCTCAAAGAAATATTTTTGGATAACAATTGCCTCAAAATACAGAGTCATGTTTTTTTTTTTGAAGTACAGAGACATGTTCCTATATGGATATGTATTAGGTACCTTTTCCTCCAATTTATCGAAAGTGTTGCACAACACTATGTCGACTCGATCAATGTTTGAGAGCTGATCGATCACAATCCTTAGTATATTCGGGTAAGAGGACGATTCGCAGAGGAAAGAAGGCAAATCATTCGCATTCAGCATAGGAAACGAAGGGAAAGATGCTAACGTCGAGTGACCGTACTTTGTAGACGGTACGGAGAAGGAGCCCTTAAAAACATGGTAGTATATAGCTGAGACAAGCCAAGGTTGCGTGAAAAACACGGCACCACTCAAACCATAACCATGAGCTAAATCAAGAAGCCACGGCATGGTGGAGTCGTACACAAGAGCTCTCGGAGGACTTCCCGACAGTTTCATGTCTTCTATCAACTCCGGTAAGCGTTTTCTGATGCTCGTTTCTACTCTGTCCATGTAATCATCGAGGTCTTGTAATGAGTCCTCGCCTTCTTGGTAGCCATTGGAGATGGGGAAGACAGTGATGGAGTCATGCTCTGTTTTGTATGGAGGAGAAGGTTTGTCGGAGACGAGGACAAGAGTGAGCTTAAGACCCTTTGAAGCTAAGCGTTTGCAGAATTGGGACATTGGAGTAATATGGCCTTGTCCTGGGAAAGGCAAGACGATAACATGAGATCCTTCTCTCATTTTTTTTTTGTTTGCTTTTATTTTTGATCTTTTGGTTCTTACTTACCCTTAATTTGATGTGTGGGTGTGTTTATATAACCATAAGAATATTGGATTAGAGGACTTTGATTTGACAACGTCGTCTTTGGTGGACTAGAATCCAAAAAAGGTAAACGTTTCGTGGCGACCAAGATGTGTGGAACAGAGACCGAGGTCGATGACAATGCAACCCACCAATCATGTTGACATAATTATTGTACTTTATTAGTTTATCGTTAGCATGTGACATAGTGCGATAGTGCGATGGTGCGAGTAGTACTACAACATATATATATATATATATATATATACCAATATATATAGTTCGCAATATATATTATGGGGTTCGTCATCTTCCATGAGAGAGACCCTGCATCTCAGTTGTATCTTACTACTGTTGATGTCATTGCTTATGCAATCGGGATCCAAATTGATACACATCTGAAATAAAGCTAATTACTTATATTAACTTCAACTTAACTAATTAATTTTAGTATTATAAAACTTAACTGATAGCTGCTTGTGGGTCTTTGCTGTTGTGTTTTAAATGTGAATAATATTTGCCTGTTAAGATCTACAATTCTTTTAGACTTTTTTTGAAAAAAACTTCAAAATATTATTGATAATATATAATATGTGTGTTTAACAGTACTAAGCAACACATAATATATATATATATAGGGAAATATAAATAAATTACAAACCTAAATGGCTAAATATATAATAGCTAGAAAACTAGCTAATGGTTGATGCTTTTTTTAAAAAATGTATATATCAACAAATATTTTTGCTTTGAGTAAAAGTGGTGTTTTTTTTTGGGTTAAGATTTTGATTTGAAGAAGAGGTGTCCGAAGTCGACTTTTCTTTCTTGAACCTCACGACTGACTCTGCCGTCATTTTCCTTCGAATTCCGAGTGGCCGCCGTTATTGATTCATATAAATAAACAAATAAAAAGATGAGATATTGAGTCTTCGTTTCACCTTATATAGCTCTCAATATGTAACGGAGTTCCTAATAGATTAAACATGTGTTCTCTCAAACCATAAATGTTTTTCCAGTGACTATATGTTTTCGATGTTTTCTAGATTTTTGTGTGATCGGCTAACCCTTTTTTTTTTATGTCCCTTCTTTTTCCGTTATTAATTTTCAGATGACGCAGTCTTTATTTCAGAATTTGAAAATTTAAAACAGTTTAAAAAAATTTTTTGGTGGAGGTTTTCTATGAACTTTTTTGAAGTTTTTAAACAATTGGAGAGAAATGTCGATGAACATGAACTTTTGGATATCCATGAATTGGGCTCCAAATCTGCTAATGGGCCCATAGCTTCAATGCTAAAGGTAATTCCAGGAACCCAAACTACGAAGAAGCCACGTCCTCGTATATAAAGAAAAACAAATAAAATGAAAGAAATAATGACATTCGCCAAATAATGCTGTAGAAATAAGTGAATGGTGAGTTAACTCGCTATTTTAGTAAATAACATAACTTTCGAATATGTTTTAGAGTAAACAAATAATTCGACGATGACACGTTATTGATTATTTGATTAAAATATGTGCAAAAATAACATCCAACTATTTTACGATTTTACCATAGTAGTATTATTTTTACAAATAAAAATCTCAAACAATAAATTATCTGCGTAATAGAGGAAACACACACACACACATAAATGAAACGAAACGACCACTCCGTCAACTTCAGTCCAGGCCGTTGTCGTTTAACGCCGTCCTACTTGAAAGTTGAAACCCCATCCCATCCAATCCACGTGGTGCTCTATTATTGGCCATTCACCTGTATCCCTCACCCCCAAGCTCACTCTACATTTCTGCAACAAATAAAAGTTTGAATTTGACCCCTCCGATTTTTTTCCTAACTTTCCAGTCCACTGGAAACCCGTGACACAAAAAAAAAAGAGAAAAATAAAGAGGTTATACTACTGAAATCAGTGATATTTTTTTCTTTGAAACTTTTTAATTCTGATTTTTTTTTCCAAATTTAAGGTCTAATATTAAATTCAGTAGAACTCCAAATATACTTTTATTAATTCAACTATTTAATCTTTTTGTTCAATCTTTATTTATTTTCCTTTTGTATAGGTATCATTCTCAACTTATACAGTATCTTCTATATTTGACATACAAAAAGAACTTATATCTCCTATATTAAGGATGAATCACCCTTATTAGTTGGTCGGTATTATTTTTTCACCGGCTAGTCGGTAAGATAATGTGATAAGAATATATTGAATTATATTTAATCAACCGGTAAGAGACATGTAATACAAAAATATGGTGACAAGGATCACTAACTTTTAGTCGTTAGTGCAATTCAAGATCAGCCATATATGTCTTTCAATCTTATATTCTCCCTCAAATCATTCTAAGTTCAATTTTTTTTTTTTTTTTTAAACATTCGTGGCCTTTATTTTTCCGCTCTGCTGGGTTTTTTCTTTTTATTTTTCCACCCGTTTGTCTTTATATCGAAAAACGGCATAAATACAAATTCATCCTCCCACTTTAAACGACGACGTTTGGTAGACGTTTTGTATGCAAATTTGCTATTTTCCGTGTCCTTTGATTTCTCTATTGTGAGTTACGACGAATCCACTTGGCACCAAAGCTTCTCTCTTCGCTTCTCAGCGTTGAGGTCGTGATTGAAGATTGATGGTTGTGAACTTCACTTAGATACTGTATCATCAAAGAGATGTTTCCGCCGAATATTGGATAAACCTCGAATTCTCACTTTCTGGGTAAGAACGAAAATGATTCTTCCTTCCTTCTTCTTCTTTTTGCTTAATAATTTCGATTTCTTCGTTTGTGCAAGCATTTTTCGTCGTTCCACTTTCTGGGTTTGATTTCTTTCTTAAATGACTGAGAGTCTTTCCGTATAATTTCATCTTTTGATCTGATTTATAGGGTCGCCAGGATGTTCTTGTTCTTTCTTCTGTCATTTCTTGGTTTGGAATCTTGATAATCTCTTTATCTGTCTCTGGATTCTCATTGATGTTGATAGCTAATGATACTAATTACGAAGAACGAGTTTCGAAATTAAATCACGTTTCAATTTATTCCTATTCGGGTCACTGTTTGATCTTTTTGAATTACAGAATGCTGGCAAAGTTGCTAACTTTTTGTTCGATGATTTGCACTGGATTAGGGAACTTGAATCTTGGTTAGAGGAAACTTGAAGTAACAATAAGAGAAAGCTGAGGTTGATTCTTAACTTTTGATTGCTTCTTGCATTTGATCTAATCTCTACTCACTTCCTCTCTGTAACAGAATCTATTGTCAATTCGCGGGTTTGATTCGATGGCTTCTTCAGAAGTCCATACTTATTCAGTTTCTACTCATGGCGATGACACATTCTCGCAAGTGTTCGATATCGGTGAAGAAGAGTCTTTCTGTGCTCCTGCTGATGAAGACTTGGCTCTGTTTCAATCTACTACACCACCAACAATGTCTAGTACCAAGGACATTCCGAAACCTCCTCCTCTTCCTCGTATAACCTACCAGCGTTTTCAAGCTTTCAGAGGGAAACCTTCGAGCTTATCACGCCTTGTGCCCAAAGAAGCAGTAGAAACTTGGGATAAGCTTTTCAAAGAAGGAATTGGAGGAGATGCATATGTTGAAACCGATAACAAATCTCATATTGTAGTCCATTCAAGTGTCCTGGTAAGTTCTTGTTAAGACTAACGACATAGATCTGATTTTAACTCATGGAAGAGAAGGAATATGCTAATTTTGGATGATATATGTTAAAGATCTATGGAAAAGTTCACTTGGTATGAGGGATATTACAAGATTTTTGTCTTCTGCAGGCTGCAGCCTCACCCGTTATGGCGAAACTTCTGAATCAATCGAGGGATAAAAAAGGAAAAACATATCTCAAAATCCCTGGAGTGCCTTATGAAGCACTCTACATGTTCCTTCGGTTTCTGTACTCGTCCTGGTATGTCCTATGTGTTTAAATGGAAACTGCTTTCGCGATGCTAGTTTCTCTTTTCAAGCATGTCTGACATAAAAAACCTGCAGCTACGAGGAGGAAGAAATGAAGAAGTTTGTGCTCCATTTATTGGTTCTGTCACACTGCTACTCGGTCCCAGCTCTTAAAAGAGTTTGTGTAGAGGTTCTCGATCAAGGATGGATTAACAACGAGAATGTGATTGACGTGCTCCAGTTGGCACGAAGCTGCGACGCCACAAGGATTTGCTTTCTATGTGTTTCAATGGTCATCAAAGACTTCAAATCTATATCTTCAACAGAGGGATGGAAAGTGATGAGACGGGCTGATCCTCTGCTCGAACAAGAGCTTGTTGAGGCAGTCGTCGAAGCAGACGCTCGGAAACAAGAAAGAAGGAGAAAACTCGAGGAGAGGAGAATGTATTTGGAACTTTATGAAGCCATGGAAGCTCTTGTCCACATATATAGAGAAGGTTGTGGGACAATTGGGCCTCGCGATAAAGCCCTTAAAGGAAGGCAAACCGTGTGTAAGTTCCCGGTGTGTAAAGGAGTTGAAGGTGCACTCCGACATTTCTTGGGATGCAAGTCTAGGGCTTCATGTCCTCATTGCAAACGGATGTGGCAGCTTCTTCAGCTTCACTCTTGTATCTGTGATTATTCTGATTCTTGCGAGGTCCCTCTCTGCCGGTAAGTGTCGTTTGCAGATGAGACAACTCCGATCTTATAGATACAGATTGTAATCATTTTTTTAATCTTGTAGGAATTTCAAGGAGAAAATGAAGAAGCTTAGCAAGAGAGAAGAATCTAAATGGCGATTACTTGCAGAAAACGTTATTACAGCGAAGAAAAGTCTTGGGCCATTCACTTCACGTCCTTCTGGTTTGGTATAAGACAGGTTTTAGAGTCATTAAAGTGTAAATATATACAAGGGAAAGTGACAACGACTATGTGCGCAGGGTAAAATGTAAATTGCGCAAGAACAAGGCGCACAATAGTGGTTTTGGAACAAACATTGTCTATACCATATTGTTTGTTAGATACGTGCCGAATCGTGATCTGTGACAGTCTTGTAAATAATTTTTTGCATCATTGAACTTGAACACATTTTATGTGTTGACTTTCCAAGGAACTTGAGGATGAAGGGGATATATTATGTTAGACATCAAAGTAAATAAAATTGGTCCTGAACGACTTTAGTGGCGGACAAATGATAATGAAATTATAGATTAATGTTATTCATATCATGCTTGTCATGTCTTAACATATTTCAAGTTGAGTATTTACTGAAAAATATGTATTTCCTAGTTAAGGAAAATTAATTTAAAAAAAAAAAAAATTCTTAGCAAAAAAAAATTAATTTAATTTCTTACGATTAAATGAGTATTATATTTCTTTTGAAGGATAATAATTCGGCGGGTCTTTCGTTGACATTCGATGGCTATTTGACTTTTGCTTAGTCACCAAAAGCAAGTAGCTAATATAATTTGTTTAAGTTTGGTCTTCAGAGTTTACCTCCAAAACAATTATTTTTTCGTCTTTAAGTACAAACTTCATCACATCAAGTTTCCCAAACCCATTTTTGGTTGTTTTTTTTTCTTCCCTTTTGGCCTTGTTTCAAAAACCAGACTAAAATGGGAAAGTCTCGTTTTCTCTATTTGATTTTTCCAGTAGCTTTTGCATTGTGTCTCGTCGTTTCGGTTCTTGCCCAAGACCAATCAGGTTTTCTTAACTGATTCCTTTATCCTTGAAAGTATTTTCTAGCAAAGAAAGTCTAATCCTTTAATGTTTATAACTTTATTCGTTGCATGATCATAGGTTTCATAAGCATCGATTGTGGAATCCCAAGTGGATCATCGTACAAAGACGACACAACGGGCATAAACTACGTCTCAGATTCATCTTTTATCGAAACCGGAGTCTCCAAATCGGTCTCTTTCACAGCTCAAAGACAGCTTCAGAACCTGAGGAGCTTCCCGGAAGGTTCTCGAAACTGCTACACACTGACTCCAAAACAGGGGAAAGGCAAGAAGTACCTCATAAGAGCCAGTTTCATGTATGGAAACTACGACGGGGAAAACGGTTCACCTGAATTTGATCTGTTTCTTGGAGGCAATATCTGGGACACCGTCTTGCTCAGCAATGGATCGATGGTTGTATCCAAAGAAGTCGTTTACTTGAGCGAATCTGAGAAAATATTTGTCTGTTTGGGAAACAAAGGCAAAGGAACTCCATTTATGTCGACTTTAGAGCTTAGGTTTCTCGTTAACAACAACACGATATATGATTCTCCAAACGGTGCTCTGTTCTTCTCCAGACGCTGGGACTTTGGCTCTCTCATGGATTCACCAGTCAGGTAAAGAAGCTCTGTTTCGTGTTCTGTTCCCTGCTCTGCTTCATGCTCTGTTTCTTTAGCTCAATTTTTATTTAAACTTGAAATATGAAGATTTTTTTTTGTGTGTGTATAAGATATGATGAAGATGTGTACGATAGAATTTGGATATCTCGCAACTTTGGCTACTGTAGAGAGATCAATACCTCACTTCCAGTGATCTCAGACAATAATAGTTACAACCTTTCAAGTTTGGTGATGAGCACAGCGATGACTCCAACAAACACAACAAATCCCATCACAATGACTTTGGAAAACAGTGATCCAAATGTCAGGTACTTTGTTTACATGCACTTCGCCGAGGTCGAAGATCTTAGTCTCAGACCAAACCAGACCAGAGAGTTCGAAATCCGCATTAACGGAGTGACAGTTGCTGCTGGCTTCAGTCCCAAGTATCTTCAGACCAACACTTTTGTTCTAACCCCTGAGAGCCAAACGGAGATTTCGTTTTCGCTTGTGAGAACCCCCAAGTCCACTCTTCCTCCAATCGTTAACGCTCTAGAGATCTACATTGCAAATAGTTTCTCGCAATCTCTCACCAGCGAAGAGGACGGTAGGTGCTAGTAAAATGACTAGCAAAGTTTTGTTTTTTTTTCTCTCATTTTGATCAATGGATTCAATTGAAACTTACAGTTAACGCGGTTACGGGTATAAAGACGAGTTATAAAGTGAAGAAAAACTGGCAAGGAGATCCTTGTATGCCTAATGACTACATTTGGGAAGGACTTAATTGTAGTTATGATAGTATTACTCCTCCAAGAATCACATCACTGTAAGTATAATCTAATTTCATCTCCTCTTGATCAATTCGTAGATTCTGTACCTTAATTGAAAATCGTTGTTTGGAGGCAGGAACTTATCGTCTAGCGGGTTAACAGGTCACCTATCTCCCTACTTCTCTAACCTCACAATGATTCAAGAGTTGTGAGTAATTACTCTAATCCAAGATTATGATACCCATAATTTTATATATTGTTAAAAGAATTTCTTGACTTGAACAAGGCAACTCTATTAGTATCTTTTTTAACAAAAAAAAACTCTTATCTTCTTAACCGGCAGAGACTTATCAAACAATGACCTAACCGGAGACATACCAGAATTTCTGTCAAGACTGAAGTTTTTGAGGGTTTTGTAAGTTATAAACATATACATATCGAGACAACGTTAACAAATTAGTTCGATGACGATGGACTCTAACTCTTAATAATATCTGCAGAAATCTGGAGAAAAACAAGCTAACAGGTTTGGTTCCTTCCGAGTTATTAGAAAGATCAAAGACCGGATCGCTCTCCTTAAGGGTTGGAGAAAATTTAGGACTCTGTACCGAGATTTCTTGCGGGAAAAGCAACAAGAAAACACTTGTGACCGCGCTTGTCGCATCTTTCGCAGCTTTGTTCATTCTCCTGTTGTTGTCTGGTGTGTTTTGGAAGATCAAGAACCGACGGAAAAAGTCAGGTAAAAATCTATCTTTTTACTTATATATCTGTTTATCAAGGTACCAATTGTTAAATTTTCTCTTGCAAAGTAAACTCTGCGGAGGAGGAAGATGCAGACAACGGAACAAGAAACAGTCCAATGGCGAAATCGGACAACACATTATTGTTTACCTTTGCAGACGTTGTAAAGATGACAAATAACTTCGGTCGTGTCCTCGGTAAAGGAGGTTTTGGAACAGTCTACCATGGCTACTATAACAACCTTCAAGTCGCTGTTAAACTTTTATCAGAGACATCAGCTCAAGGATTCAAAGAGTTTCGCTCAGAGGTAATTTAGAATTTCAGATATTGATTCCAAAAAGATTTGCAAACACTTTCTCCAAGATCATAAGCACTTATAACATATATTTATATTCGTATAGGTTCAAGTTCTTGTGAGGGTTCATCACGTAAACCTCACTGCGTTGATCGGTTATTTCCAAGAAGCTGATCAAGTGGGATTGATCTATGAGTTCATGGCTAATGGAAACATGGCGGATCATATCGCGGGAAAGTATGGCCATACATTGAGCTGGACACAGAGACTTCAGATTGCACTTGATGCAGCACAAGGTATGAACAGAATTTTCGATCTTTGTTGCGTTTCTTTTTCAGTGAAGAATCGGAAAGTTTTAATCTTTAACGAAAATATCTATGAAGGGCTTGAGTATCTTCACGGTGGATGCAAACCTCCGATAGTTCACAGAGATGTGAAGACTTCGAACATATTGTTGAACGATAAAAACAGAGCAAAGCTTGCAGATTTCGGACTCTCACGGAGTTTTCAGACAGAGAGTCGTTCTCACGTATCCACTCTAGTCGCTGGAACTCCCGGATATCTCGATCCACTGTCAGTAGTGTCTCATGCCTCTTCCCGATTTAACAGATAAAGAAAACATTTGAATATTCTTTGTGATTGTGTTCTGTTTTTCAAACAATGTGTAGATGCTTTGAAACAAATGGGTTAAACGAGAAGAGTGACATTTACAGCTTTGGAGTTGTTCTATTGGAGATGATTACAGGCAAAACTGTGATCAATGAGTCGCAGACGAAGCGTGTTCATGTGAGTGATTGGGTGATATCGATCTTGAAGTCTACAAATGATGTGAGCAATGTCGTAGATTCGAAGATGGCGAAAGATTTTGATCCAAACTCTGTTTGGAAAATTGTGGAGCTTGCTTTGACCTCTGTTTCGCAGAACGTCTCTGAGAGACCAAACATGCAACAGATTGTTAGAGGATTGAAGGAATGCCTTCAAAGAGAAGAAAATTACAAGAATTATTGATGTCACAACACAAGGGTGTAGAAGTAAAGGGGTTGGAAATCGAAAGATGTTCAAAAATTGGGGGTATTAATTTTTGTTTTGTTTAAGGCTTAAAGTTTCTGTTGTTGTATTTTAAAGCCAAAGTAATGGAATAAATAACTTCTTTTAAGATGCAAAGTGTAAACTCCTTTTCTCTTCAGCAGTTTGATTCACGTATTTGAGGATTTTGGTGAAAATATACCTAAAAAAATACTGTATGTGAAAAGTAGAAAAATTTCTAAAATCATATAAATAAAAATTAACTTTCTTTATATGTAAACTTTACGAAAATATCGTTATAAAATTTCAGAAACATCTTGCATACCGAAAATATCGTTAATATGGTTTTATGAAATTGTTTTCAGTTAAACTAAAAATATATAAAAAATAGTTAATCTAATTTGTTTTAATTACTATATTTTCGTCCTTTTTATTTATGACACACTAACAATCGTATTTGTTTGTTCATTTTCCATTACTTTGCTACCGTTCAGAAGCTAAAATGGCTAGTGTTTTTTATTTATTTTAGACTCAGTTCTAAAATGACTAGTTGAGCTTATTAGAGGTTGGATAATGGAAAGAAAATAAAAATAAAAACAAATCTAAGTAGAAAAAAAAAACACTCATACCTAATCCGGTCTGCCAAAAAAAAAAAGAGGACAAGAAGATAGTGACGAGAGGACAAAGACCAAAACCGCGTGGGGCCCACGTACCTTTTGAAGAAAACGCTGATTCCTTTGGACTTTTGCGTCGCACGGTCTGTGCCACTGCCCCCACAAATCTCTCTAGTTACCTCACGCGACGCGATCACGCCTACTGCTTCTGCGTTTTCGAAACGCGCTTTTTCTAACCGCTCCACGTGAATGATTCATTGCGTGCGCACGCGCGCGCGTCTCATGAGAGCCTCTGTGAGTTTGCATTGACGTCAGACAAATTTAGTTTTGTCTTACTTGTCTCTCATCTTAATTCAATTTACAAATCAAGTCTAACTATTTATCATAACTCTTCATTCAATTCTATCCCAAGTAATTAATACTTATGATTTAATTTGACAGATTAACGAACTAGTTTTGTTTAAGTAAAAATAGTATGATTTATATGTGTTCTAGTATTTATTAAAATAATGGTAAAAGTTAGAGAATAGTATATTTGTTGAGAATTGATGCTATATTTCTATTGTGCAACCGATTGATTGATTGATGGATTGATTTATATATTTATCTTGAAATATCAACAACTAGAAGAATTGTACTGGATGTGTGAGTAGAATTCGATGCGTTAACCTCTATCTGATTTTGATATTTTGGTTAATAATTTCAAAGAGAAGAGAACAAAATTCAAAGAAAGAGAAAGCAAAAAGTGGAAAGTGGAAAGGAAAAGATTGATGGGTGCAGAGAGTGGGTCAAATATGTTGACAAAATAAATAACCTTCCAAATGTCACTATCAAATGAAGAAAATAGTTTCTATCTATAATAACAACAATAAATAATGTTGAAAATAACAAAAGCGACATCTACCTGGGACTGGTATAACCACGAGGGGACCTCTCTCCATCTCTCCCATGGCTTGCATAATAGCTGTCGAATTATCAAATGCTTGCCACGAGCAGTATCATTAGGAATTTAATGTAGTAGTTTGATTTTTTTGGTGTAGTAAGCGCAGATTAAAAAACTGAATAGCGGTTATAAATAGCAAAACAGTAGGCAGTATTTACTATTTAGTGACAACTGTTACTTTCAATAGTTGAAGAAAAATGTTGTACAAGAGTTTTTAGATTCACCGATTTTTTAGATTAACTACATCTGTCCTTTCATTGTATTTGTGCGGCATCATATACGATGAAGTAGCCATCGTTGAAATCTAAATAACACTAAACATGTTTTAGATGATATAACAAATTTTTACGAAAGTTAACTGGATGCTTCTCTTTTTTTTTTTTTTTTTTTTAAAAGTGCTAAATGCCAAACACTATGTGTTATTTATTGGGGGTGAAACAAAATGCAATTAGACTGAAGTCACTGAACACTAAAGACTATAAATAGTTAGGAATTAATCTTGCATCTTTACCATTAAAGTTAACAAATTAAGTTGTCAAATGGTAGTAGATGGTGTGGGGGCATGTTTCCAATATTTCATAACTACGTCCATTAGTAGTCCATATACTCGCGAACCTAATTTACCTATATATATTCCAAACAAGCAAATTGTGAAAAGAAACTTTCTAGTTCGGTTTGCATTTTTGAATTGACGATGATTAATTATTCTTATTCAAAAGTAAAATGGAATGAAAAGCTAGATGTTAATTTTGGAAATAGAATGAGTACCGTTGTACTAGAAATCTAGTCTAACTCTAACTACTAGATCAGAATCTTATTGAAGAACGGTGTTTATTGAAAATAAACGAATAATGCATGAAAGTCGTGATCTTATCAAACGTTGAAAGTAATTACAACATCGAGATCTGATTTATACATATCTAGCCTCTAGGATTTGATACAATTATATCATTTAAATATGAAGTTCTATGCATGAATTTGAACGTATATAATCCAACATCTTTAGTTCTACTGACTTGGAGTTCAGAGCTTTGGTGATAAACTAACTATCTTGCTTTGATTTTCAGTTCAACAAAATTATAAACCACCACAAGTTTGAAACTTCATGGTAATCTAAAACACCTATATAATATTAAAATTAAATCACAGTTTATTTATAAATATGTATCTAAAAAGGAAAAAAAGACGATAGATGTTCCTGGACCATCTGAGTAGCATCTAAGAGATTTCCTGTGTGAGGATAAGAATTTTGTGTGAAAATAAAAGTTGAAGAGGCATGAGTAGCTCTGATTTCGACTATCTGAACAAATGTGTAGCCTGTTGTTATAATTATAACACTACAGTCGTTGGGCAGAATACAAAAAAAAAGTATTTATTGTCGATAAAAATGGAATATTATAGACTTTTTAGTCCCAAGAACTTTTAAAATTTGATGGAGAATTCAATGACATTTACTTCACCCCAAAAAAAAAGTCGAGAGGAAAAAGACATATAAAAAGCAGTCTTCTTTTTGCTTTCGTTTTGTTTTAGCATACCCAGCCACAACAGTTTCTTGAATTTCTTCTCTCTCTCTCTCCTTTTCTCTCGCCGAGATTTCTGCGACTACTCTAATCTCACGACCTTCAAAGAAAAGACGCCATTTTCACTCAGCCTGAGCTCTTCACCATGACCTGATTTCGAGTCACAGCACGACCTTGGACGCCATTTAAGAGCAAAACAAAACTAAATACGGGTTTGGAGTTTTGCCTTTTGGACTGAGAAAATTCAAAAGAGAGAGAAACATTTCTGTGTCTTCTCGGGTTTTGTGCTGTCAGAAACTGAAGCAAAGAAAAAGCTATTATTTTAGGGTTTATACGAAGAAAAATTGGAGCTTTGAGAAGTTCTGGGTGGTGGCTTCTTAAAGAACAAAGCTTTTTTCTTAGATTCTTCTGCCAATTTGCGAGTCTATCTCTATCCGTAAGCTCTCTCTCTGCTCTGTTTCTTTCTTCTTTTGCTCTGTTTCTTTTCTCCATTTTTGGCTTAAATTATACAAACTTTAATTGTTTAAAAGCTAATTTCCAGCATATTTACTTCTCTCTCCTCTTCTTGTTGCTAATCTTCTTCATTTGGATTAGCTTTTGATTTCGTTTATACAATTCCCCTGACCAAAAAAGTTACCCTCTTTGATAATGCTACCAGCTTAGAGTTTCTATTGCAATTTAATTAGTTAATTTTTAGTTTAAATCCATCCAATAATTCCCTGACGTTTTTTTCTCAAAAAAAAAAAAAAATTTCCCTGAGATAGACTCTTTGTTTTCCTCTGATCCGTGGAGGATTCTGTGTGTTTTATTCTTTGGGTTTTTCTCCTGTTTTTAGGGACGCAAGTGATTCATGCATATAAAATGATATTATAGTCAGTTTATGAGTATATGGAAATTATTGTAAGCAACGTAATGATAAGATACTTAATCTTTTGCCTGAGATTATAATTGTGCTCACAAAGCTTAAAATAATGCTTAAGCTGATGTGAACTTAAGGCCTAGCTTCTGACCACAAATCCTTGCCTACTTCGTTGACCATACCTTTGTCTTGGCTTTAAATATTCTAGTCCAAATCATCTCTCCCAATGCATTGGTTGGTCCAAAACAAGATCCTCATTCATAGATCTTGTAATCTTTTTTTTGGTCTGTAATTTTTATTAGGAAGGTAACCTCGTACCTCATGTGAAATGTCTTGTAGAAAATAATTTTCGTCATTTTGGGTTGATGATTTTTCACATTTATTGACAAAGGGATGGAATTCTCTAGAGACGCCGGAATGATGATGGAGAATAAGCGGAATGTCTGCTCTCTCGAAGAAAGCAGCATCAAACGCCATAAGTCTGATCTCTCTTTCAATTCCAAGGTCTTGCTTAACCTAGTTTTCATGGATTTCTCGGTCGAAATAGTCTTCGGTCTTTTGGTTCGACAGACCAAAGGGTGCAGTGATTGCGAACCAGCATGGTAATGATCCTTCCATCTTTGTTCTTTCAATGGTGAAACAGGAGAGGAAGGACAAAGTTGGAGAACGTATTTCAGCTCTTCAACAGATAGTTTCCCCTTATGGAAAGGTAACTCTTTTGTTAAGCAAATCAAGAGATTACATCTCTCAGCACATACTTTTCTCTAATCTTCTTCGAGTCCATGCCACAGACAGATACTGCATCAGTTCTTCTAGATGCGATGCACTACATAGAGTTTCTTCACGAACAAGTGAAGGTCTGAAGTTTCTCGTCATCAGTTCTATACCATTACCAAGCATGATTATTTATCTTTACCGAATCTTTTATCTGAGTTTTCATTTTCTTCTTGTACAGGTGCTAAGCGCTCCATATCTGCAAACAATGTCCGCTGCTACGCAGGTGAGCATGATCTTGAATCTTGAACCTATTTATACTTTCTTCACTATTTCTATTCTGCCTCTTACGGATCTGCACTTGGAACTTGAATATCTTGCACGGACTGATTTTTTCCGTCTTTATAACCAGGTGGAGCTGGAGCAGTACAGCCTGAGAAACAGAGGATTATGTCTTGTTCCAATGGAGTCTACAGTAGGAGTTGCTCAAAGTAACGGGGCTGATATATGGGCGCCCGTGAAGACTCCTCCATCTCCAGCTTTCAGTGTCAAGTCTCAGTCACCCTTTAGATGACCGATTCGACTCTTCACAACCTACTAAGATCTTTGTCTTAAGCCTAAAGAAAACGACCAATTGTTATTAGATGATGCCTCTGTAACATATATGAACAGAGACACCGGAAGTTGGTTTAGAACAGCTTATGGTTGGCGACGGCTGTTATTATTTGACTACTTATTTGATTGCCTTATGTAATTTGCCCAAATGAAACCAAATGATTGTAATTGCCTAAGATATCTTCTTTATTTCTGTGATCTTACCAAAACTGTCCCATACATCTTTCTAGATCTAAAGATCCAAGGCTAGCTTTCTTTCGCTGAAGAAGGAAAGAGTGTGATCTCTGTATTATACACAGCCACCTTGAAATTGATAAAGCATTACACAAGAAACATGATGGATTTGCTTGTAATGATACCAAACAGCTAAGCACAAAATTCACACTACCCTTTCATGAAACATTGGATCGAAGACATTACCACTGAGATTGCAAAGGTTCATAACATACAGACTGATGATGCCGAGAGATCAAATAGCTTGGAGAAAGTAAAGGTAAGTCGATCATTATGTGTTTTTAACTATTAGATCACAGTGATTTGGCATAAGTATTCACCCCGACATAGTGATCACATTATTACACTAAATTGCTGAAGTAGGCTTGACCTTCTCCCGCATATACTGTAGTAGATGTTCGCGTTTCCAGTTGTCGATTCTGCAAAGCAAGTAAAACAAGAAACAAAGAGGGCCAGTTACAACATTGTAGGAACGAAGCTCTTCTGCTAATAGTGAATGAGGTGTCAACCACATCACTAGTTTTAATTTTTTAATGCTCCTTGACAATGATAGCATCACGCTCCAAAAACATTAGAGGTTTCAGTAATAATACAACTGAATGTGCCAGAGCAACTAGAGAGTGAAATTAATTGCTGCAGATATATGGTTAGTTACATTTACGCATGTATCTACCATGCTAACATGGATATATCAGGACTCTTTGTTAATTTAAGATTATTCCAGCGCAAGGATTTGGACAGAGAGGGTTAAAGCAATTTACCTTATTGTTTCCTTATGTTCACCATCTTCATTAAGCATGATCAACTTGGGTGGTGAGTTGAAAATGTACTGAACTTTTACGCTAGGGAACTTTTCTTTCTCTTCTTCAATGAAACCAACAATTTCAGGATAGAAAACCAACTTTCTCATACACACCTCTAATATAGCGCCAGAATAGGTAATCTGCAGTCGCAAAAAAAAAATGTAAACGAGTTATCACTCTCTTCCTCTTCATTTAAATGAATGTCAAAGAAGATGTTTCTGTCTCCATCTAAAAATTCAGTTTCAAAAGCATACCTTACTCATGGAATCCTCAGAATCATCAGCGCAACATTTCAAGCAGTCAGATACCAACTCTGCAAATACAATATTAATATAAGATAACCAATTTTGCAAAACAAATTAAAACATTGGTGTATACAATATGATAGCCCCCAAAGCGTTTGATTCGCGTGATACACGCACTTCCTTTTTCCCAATGTAATTGGTGCAGAACGAGATGGAGTACGCTTGGTATTTATTGCTTTAGCTCTGATCTCAGATTCTGAGAGAGCAGAGATATTCCAATTCAGTCATTCCTTGTTCATTCTTTCCCTCCTCAAAACCAATGTTGTCCATAAACACCACACTTTGAAAAGAATGATCTAGCTCATAATACACAAGTATAAAGACATTCTTCTCTTCTTAATCCAGATGACATATAGACATCTGCTATTCAATTCTTCAATTACCCAAAAAATCTTAAGCAATCCGAATCCACAATTCGAATATTTTTGGGGAAAAGCAAAACAGTGATACTCAAATCAAGCAGGCATAGAAAATCCTATGAGGGAACGAACCTTGGTCCTTGACGTATTCAGAGAGTGAGTGGCAATCGGAGCAGAGAGCAAGACCGGTAAACCCTAGATCCTCGCACTCTTTAGTGCTCAGCTGCTCTTTTGCTGAGATCGTCGATGTCAGCATCAAAATCATCAGCATCAATTTCGCTGATAATACAACCATCTTCGACCACGCTCGAGCCATCTCTCTCCTTCTCATCAACAGATCCAAGTCTTTGCAGATGCGACTGTAATGTTGGTGATGCCTTGCTTGTAATCCGATCCGGTCAGTTCCGGTTACATCCAAAAACTGTAATTGGTATTTGGTACAGAACGTCATATCCGGTTAATAAATGACCGGGTCGTAAAAGTCTTAACCGACGTAAAAACTTATCCCAATTACATGCTTGCGAGCATCTAAACCCCTAAAACCCTAAAATCAAAATTACCTTGGAGAGAGACGATGGATCACATAGCAGCGGCGGAAGAGCAAATTGTATCGGAGAGGATTAGAAGAAAACTCGAAGAAGTAAATGCATCTGCTCAGTCGCAGCTCTCTCCTATTCAAGATCATATCAATTTCACCCTTCAGGTATATACATCTTTTTTCAATCATTTATGTTTTTGTAGCATTCCTGGTCTCGTACTCGCAAGTGTTTGTGTGTTCGTGTTGATTTTGGGTCGGATGAAGGAAAATTTGGGCATTTTGGCAATTTTCTCAGAATTGATAAACTGTTGATCCGACAAAAAAAAAAATCCTACTTTTAGTAGCCATCATCTGTTTTAGTAAAGTTCTCTTGTGGTGAATATCTTTTCTATTGAAGTATTTACTTAGCTTTTTGAACTAAATTTTCTGCTGCCGGATAGGAATGTTTGATACAATTTTGTAGTTCAGAAAACCATTTCTTTATATATGAAAATTTGGCCTCTTAGGTAATTTGATAAGAAGATGTGTCTTCTTCTAGTTATGTTAAAAACCTGAAAACTAAACCTCTACAACTAGAACTCAAGTTTTATGAAAGTGTATTGTTTTCATGTCATATTCGTTTCCAATAGCACAGTAGTTATTTTGA
This sequence comes from Kernera saxatilis, assembly GCA_900406395.1. Classification (NCBI taxonomy): domain Eukaryota; kingdom Viridiplantae; phylum Streptophyta; class Magnoliopsida; order Brassicales; family Brassicaceae; genus Kernera; species Kernera saxatilis. Next base: position 1,450 of record OVAY01000884.1, on the reverse strand, counting down.
GAGTATCTGTTAAGTTGATATCCCTGTGAGTAATCAACTCTGGAAAAATGATGAATTGCAGCAAGCCTATTTCAAATGTGCATACGAGTGCTTTGACAGAAGAAGAAAGCAAGAGGAGATAAGCAACTGTGTTGAGCACTGCAGTGTTCCAGTTGTCAATTCTCAACAGCATTTCGAAAGGGAAATGGCTCAGTTTCAGGTAATATGATTATAACTCACAAGGCATGCTTTTGCAATGTACTGAAACTGCAATTGTTATTTTATTCCAGGAAAGGATGAACAGATCTCTCATGGTCTGTCAAGACAAGTTTGAGGCTTCAAAGCTCCATAAGAACAGGGTTGATGCGGCGAAAGATATGGAGGGTTGCGTGAACCAATCCATTGAGGAGAATCTCAATACATTACCTCATATTGTGCAGAGAATGAAGACAGCCTTCTCCATTCGCGACGACTAGTAATCTGCTGTTGGAAATCAGAGTTTTACCTTTGTCTGGCTTTCATTATCACTCAAGAGAACAAACAGAGTGGATTGTAGGAGTTGGGTTGTGGTTTGAGTAGATCAGACCGAATGCTAAACATTTTTTACTTTATATAACATTATAAAGATCATGACAACGATCTTGACAACAGCTTTTCACAATGTGTGGTATGAGCTGAGGGAAAATGAGAAGAAAAGGTGAAAATATTAGGAATTATCATAGTTTTTGTACCTCATCTAGCTAAAGGGTCTCAAATCCGGATCTGAATTCAACTGGAAAGATGTAAAAATCAATGTGTCTCGAGGAGGAAGAATCGCATAAGTAGACCTTGTAATGGATTTTTTGTTTGTAGTTCAGATATGAAGAAAAGTTTATTTGATTGTTGATGCTTTCAATTGTCTGTTGTTGTTGGTGTGATTGTTTGAGACGAGACTTCTGAATTCTGATGATTGTAGGAAGCTGAGGAGCTGATTGAACCGAAAACGTGTCTTCTGGGTTTGTTAAGAAAAGGATAAACAGAGTAATTTGTTTTTTTAAACGAACCAAACCGGATCCGATTTTATTCCGCTTGACTTTTCGGTCTTCTAAGTGCAGATTCGGGTTTAGATAAAAATTAAAAAATAAACCATATCGAATGGGTCTCCTTCCCGCCGTCGGGATTCCTTCGCCGGCACTACCGCAACAGATACCCTTCATCACCCACAAAAATCACGCCATTCCAAAGATACAGAAACCTAATCAATCTACCCCCGAAACCACTGTTTCATGGACTTCTCGGATCACTCTCCTCTCACGCAATGGTCGATTAGCCGAGGCAGCGAAGGAATTCTCTGATATGAGACTCGCCGGTGTCGACCCTAATCACATCACTTTTATCGCTCTACTCTCTGGATGTGGTGATTTTCCCTCCGGAAGTGAACCCTTGGGAGATTTGCTTCATGGGTATGCTTGTAAACTTAGTCTTGATAGAA
>OVAY01000883.1:0-42087 GCA_900406395.1 Kernera saxatilis | reverse complement strand
CACTCAAGTGATCTTGATGGGAGCCGTTGAAGGTTACAGAGTCGCAGGAAACGGGCCGTTGGGAGAGGCCGAGGACTTGCTCTACCCAGGTGGCAGCTTCGACCCATTGGGCTTGGCTACCGACCCAGAGGCCTTCGCGGAGTTGAAGGTGAAGGAGCTCAAGAACGGAAGATTAGCTATGTTCTCTATGTTTGGATTCTTCGTTCAAGCCATCGTCACCGGTAAGGGCCCGTTGGAGAATCTTGCTGACCATTTGGCCGATCCAGTCAACAACAACGCTTGGGCCTTCGCCACCAACTTCGTTCCCGGAAAGTGAGCGACTTTTATCAGTTTGTAATTTGCTTTTTTTTCATTTCAGTCTTTTAAATTCGAGTGAGAGTGAGGAAGAGGAGAAAGGGTTGAGGTTTGTGTTAGTGATGGATGGGTGAGACTTTCAGATGTAAATTTGCAAGACTTTGTATTGTTTATCATTAATCAAATAACTCGTTTTTCTCTCAACTGGTATCGTGTAAACTAAAAACAGAATTGTATGTATGTTCTTGAGTTCACTCGATGGCAGAGGCTATTTCTACAATAGAGCAATTTGATTGAACATTGACACAAGTTTAAGCCAATGGGTAAGAAAATGTGAATATCTACTTCGCAACAAATTCAACTTCAATATTCAAGCCAAATATTTGCAGAAGTAGAATCATTATTGAGGTGAATCTAGTTCCAACCAGTTCAGTACATGATCTGATACAAACAAAGACCTGTATATATCGGAATCACATGAACCAAGCCGACTGATAAATCACTGCATTTCGGAAATGGACCTTTGAAGATTATTCATAGAAATGCTTATGGCAAACCAAATCCGTTGAAATTTAATCGAAATCGTAAAAGGTTTCACACATAAACGAACCAACATATAAATAAAAACTCAACTCAGACGAGCAAAGAAGATACATTCTTTACCTCAAAGAAGTCCTGAAGAGCGGTCATTTGGATGGCACTTGACTTCAAGCTTTTGATTCCCTCAGCAGTGGCCAATGCTCCAGCCACAGTGGTTATAACCGGGACCTTGTAGGCTAGAGCCATTTGTCTGAGCTGTCTCCCATCTTTCTGATCAAGAGCATCGCCCGAGCTAGTGATCAACATCAAATGGATCTGACCGTTAGCCACCATATCAGCAGCATGTGGTCTTCCTTCATGCAACTTCAACACTCTCTCCACGGGAATGCCTTTCAGTTCCAGGAAATGAGCTGTTCCCGAGGTGGCAACGATCTTGAACCCGAGGTCGAGGAAGGACAATGCGATTTTCTCCAGGTGCGGTTTGGTCATATCGTTTAAGCTGAGGAAGACTGTGCCGGTTAAAGGTAGCTTTTGACCTGCAGCGATCTGAGCCATTGCAAACGCGCTCGGGAACTCGGAACTGATGCTCATCACTTCTCCTGTGCTTCTCATCTCTGGCCCGAGTATCACGTCGCACCCTTGGAACTTCTCAAATGGGAAAACAGCTTCTTTCACAGAGACATGTTTAGGGATGACTTCTTCTTCAAAGTTAAGATCTTTGAGAGATTTTCCGGACATGACCAGTGCTGCATACTTGGCAAGAGGGTGTCCAATGGCTTTTGAGACAAAAGGGACAGTACGGGAAGCTCGGGGATTAGCTTCGAGCAAGAAAACATCCCCAGATGATGTGATTGCGTACTGACAGTTCATCAGCCCACAAACATTTAGCTTCTTCGCCAACTTGGTGGTCCATGACCGGATCGTTTGCAAACAAGAAGATGGGATGGTTTGTGTTGGAAGCATACAAGCCGAGTCACCAGAGTGCACACCAGCTTGTTCGATATGCTCCATTATTCCGCCAATCACCACATTTCCATAGGAATCAGTAAGGGTATCAACATCGATCTCTATGGCATCAGAGAGATACCTATCTACCAAAACAGGTCTCTCAGGGTCAACTTCAACCGCATTCTCCAAATAGGTTATAAGTTTACTGTCATCATAAACGATCTCCATTGCTCGTCCCCCTAGAACATAAGAAGGTCTTACCACAACCGGGTAGCCTATCTCCTTTGCTATGGCTAATGCATCAGCTTCGCTCTTTGCAATGCCTCCCTTGGGCTGCTCAATTTTCAGCTCGTGGAGAATTGCATTGAACCTCTCTCTGTCTTCAGCAGCATCGATGGAGTCAGGTGACGTACCCCAGATGCGAACAGGTCCCGCTCCACTCAAGCTCATGGGCTTGTGCGTATCCAAATAATGTTTGATTGGGAGAGCAAGTTTCAGAGGAGTTTGACCACCAAATTGCACGATTATGCCATCAGGTTTCTCAAGGTCAATAACATTGAGAACGTCCTCGATTGTGAGGGGTTCAAAGTAGAGCCTATCGCTTGTATCATAATCTGTGGATACTGTCTCAGGATTTGAGTTCAGCATTATGGTCTCATATCCAGCATCCTGCAATTAAGTTTAAACCATTTTAGCGAAACAAAGTTGAAAATGATGTTTACTGACTTTTGAGAAAGACGCTTGGATCGTCTAGAGACAGACCTGTAAGGCGAAAGATGTGTGGCAACAACAGTAATCAAATTCAATCCCTTGACCAATACGGTTTGGCCCTCCGCCCAAAATCAAAACCTTCTTCTTGGTGTTTGGAGCTGATTCACATTCAAAATCATATGAAGAGTACATGTATGGTGTATGCGCTTCGAACTCTGCTGCACATGTATCTACTCTCTTGTAAGATGGAACAACTCCTAAAGAAATCCGCTTGGTACGGACTTCTTCCTCGGTTGTCTTTGTAGCAAAAGCGATTTGCTTGTCACTAAATCCCCGCTTTTTAACTTCGTAAAGGTCTTCTTTTGAAATCTCTGACAAGGGTCCGGACATTAGATACTGTTCCACGTCCACGAGCTCTTTAAGCTGGGTTAGGAACCACTTGTCTACCATGCTCAACTCGTGGATTTCATCAACTTTCATACCCTTTTTCATGGCAGCATATATCGCATGGATCCTGTCCGGATTTGGGACTCTAAGGCTGTATTTTAGTTGATCCCAGTCCCAATTTAGTTCTTTAATTTTTGCACAACCCCAACCCGAGAATCCGCACTCAAGAGACCTCAGAGCTTTCTGGAAAGATTCTTGGAATGTGCGGCCGAGAGCCATAGCTTCCCCAACAGATTTCATCTGGGTCGTTAGCAAGGGCTGAGATCCTGGAAACTTCTCAAACGCAAATCTAGGAATCTGCATGATAAAGAAATCGATAGAATTAAGCAAAATATGCATCAAGTTTACTGCATTTCAAATAATTAGCCCAGCGCTGTTTATATAGTATACACTTTATATATCCTCAACTGGATGTGTGTAAATCTTCAAAGTCAAGAGCATCTCATTTCGCAACACAAATACAGCTAAAAGTATGCACAAGAAAGAGCAGCAAACCTTTGTCACAACATAATCGATGGAGGGCTCAAAGCTGGCCGGTGTTTTCTTCGTGATATCATTAGGAATCTGATCCAAGGTATACCCAACAGACAACTTGGCTGCCATTTTAGCAATGGGAAACCCTGTAGCCTTGGAAGCAAGAGCAGAAGATCTGGAGACCCTAGGGTTCATCTCTATGATCATAACTTCACCATCAACTGGGTTTACTGCAAACTGCACATTAGATCCACCACACTCAACACCAATCTCCCGTATAATCGCAATGGAATAATCCCTAAGCCGCTGGTACTCTCTATCCGTTAGGGTCTGCGCAGGTGCCACGGTGATGGAATCACCAGTGTGCACACCCATAGGATCGATATTCTCAATGGAACAGATGATGACAACATTGTCAGCTAAGTCTCTCATCACCTCAAGCTCATATTCTTTCCAACCCAACAACGATTTCTCAACAAGAACCTGACTTGTCACACTCGCAGCCAAACCCGCTTTACAAATCGTCTCAAACTCCTCTTTGTTATACGCAATTCCACCACCTGTACCACCTAGAGTAAACGCAGGACGGATAATCAAAGGGAACTCACCGATTCTCTCTGCAATGTCGAAACACTCGTCGAGAGTGTTCCCAATCCCTGAAGGTGGAGTCTTGAGCCCGATGTTATTCATGGCCTGCTTGAACAACTCACGATCTTCGGCCTTCTTGATCGCATCCAGCTTCGCCCCGATCAATTCAACGCCGTATTTCTCCAGAGCGCCGCTCTCGGCGAGAGCAACCGCGAGGTTCAGTGCGGTTTGGCCACCCATGGTTGGTAACAAAGCGTCGGGCCTCTCCTTCTCGATAACCTGCTCAACGAGCTCAGGAGTCATCGGAGCAATATAAGTCCGATTGGCGGTTTCTGGGTCGGTCATGATAGTGGCTGGATTGGAATTGATGAGAATAACCTCGTAGCCCTCTTCCCTGAGGGCTTTACAAGCTTGAGTTCCGGAGTAATCAAACTCGCAGGCTTGTCCGATCACAATAGGACCAGCGCCGAGAATGAGAATCTTTTTCAGATCGGTTCTCTTCCCGACTATCTCCGGAGAAAAAGCTTTGGCAGTGTCGGCGAGCTCTGAGACGGGTGAGACTGAGTTGAGAACCCGTGTAACGGACCCTTTCCGATTGAGACATGGCAGGAAGGTGGAAGAAGAAGAAGAAGAAGAGGAAGCAGAGCCTAGCCTGGATTTAGCTCTGTAATTGATGGCAGAGCGGAAGAAGAAGAAGCCTTTGGAAGGGGAGAAACGAGGAATGGATTTGGAAGAGGCGAAAATGGAAGAAGAAGAATTGGCAGAGAGTTCTAAGCTCATTTTCGCTTTCTTCTTCTTCTACTTTTGTCTGTCGGCTTCTGCACTGGAGAGACTGCAGGAGAGAGTGAGAGACGTGAGGGTTTTAGGGTTTTCTCGATATTTTCGGATTTTTAGTTTTTTTTTTTTGTTTTCGTGCTATTGATTGACTGATTATCCACGTTCCCAAAAACGGAACAATCAGTCCGTTATTTTATCAGTCTGACTCAGCACCTTATTCTACGATTTTAAACTTGTTTACTTTTTTTCTGTCGAATATTGCTTTAAAGTTTAAACGGAACAGAATATTTTTATTTTCTCTGCTGTGAATTTGATGAGACACGCGACGCGATCACTTTTCTTTTGTGTACGTTCATTCTTTGGTCAGACATTAGCCATCGTGTCCTCTGCTCCACTTAACTCCTGCCCGGTCTGATGCATTGCATTTTCTGCTCGTCCGCTATGATTGATTTTGTTCTGATTCGTCTGAGCTATCATATAGCGGGATAGAGATGGGAGGCGTCATCAGCAAAGACACCCCCTGATTGTTCACCTAACTCACAAGTTATTGCTTCGAAGGAAAAGCAAATGAAACTTCATGAAACTATTTATATAACTTGAGCCATATTACAATAGAGAAGGAAACAAAACGGAGCAAGTTAACGATTAAGATGATGTTATGGGAATCTAGCTAATTTTCTAGGGACTTGATTTTGCAAGCTTGATACTTTTTAAGTATCGCATGGCATTCTTATGAAGCAATCTCTTTTTTTTTCTTTTTTTGTGTGAAGCCGAAGAGTATATTGTGTTTATGTGTTTGCAAGCTTGAGATACTAGTAACGACTTTTTCTCTATCTATGCAACTATAACTTCATATTTATTAGGTTTGTGAAGTCCTATGTAACGTTTACATTTATTGAGAATCATCATCATCATATTCTCTATTAATGGTGCAAATGGAAATGGACATGAAAGACTCAGGGATTTACAAGTTAATATTGTGGGATCTGGAGAAGAATAAAATAGAAACAAAATGGTAAATACGGCAGCCATTGCAATGACGTTGTGGAGAAGCCGTTTTGTCATCTTTGGTGGGTATGAAAACTGATTTTAATGTATTAGTAAGCTTGAAAACTAGAAGAGATATCCGAAGAAGAACAAGAACAAAAAAAAGTGTATTCTGAGATGATTGATACTAGCAAACTTTGGTTGCCCATTTGGCACACTCGACGGACGTGCACACATGTGTAGTTTAGTAAAAAAAATACATTTGTAACCCCCTTTGGCTTCTCGTGTACTTGCGATTTATAGATCCCACACTAACCTTATCACCAGATATGAAACTGAGAAATGTAGGTCTCGAGAGTTATCTTGCCGAGCCACCTAGCTAGCGAGATCATGACAGATTGACAGTTGCATATTATCAAAAAAGCTATGCTCATCACAATGAACAACAAGCTAACAAAAATGAATCAAAGATTGAGAATCATACGCAAAAGAGTGTTCGGGAGAAACTGCGTAGCTGCTGTGTAACAATGCTACTTAGCCTATTAAGCCAATGGCTTTGTAAAACATTTTATTTCTCATGCTTTAGAGTCTAGCATTTAGATTAACTATCGGAATTTTATTTTTTTTTAATATTATTTTCTAATATTCTAAAATTATCAAAATTAAAAGCCAAAAAATATAAAAGAAGTAAAAACATATGATACTGAATATACTTTTCAGTATATATTTTATACTTTACGATTACGATATATATTTATCGGTTGTCTAGACACATAAATCAATGACTTTTATGTTAATTTTTGTTTTGATCCAAAATCAAAACACACTCAAGTGGTTTCCACTTTCCACTAATCTAGATAGGCATGTAAGACCCCTAAATGTTGATTTTTAGAACAATGGTTGACATTTCTTAAATGTCTTGTATTGGGCTTTAGATTCCATTTTATTGGAGAAAGATTTTGTGGGGTTAGTTCAGTACAATGTACATCTACTTCTTTATTTTAATTTAATAATGAAGAGAAATTTTCTTTAAAAAAAAAACCCAAAAAAATCGGTGGAACCCAAACCCACTGTTTGAGCCCAAAGGTTTTCCATTATCTTAAACCCTAGGCTACTGTGAGTGGAACCAACACTTCGAATGCGCCTTCTCTCTGCCTTTGTCTTTCCTCGCAGACAATTCTTCTCTTTTCGTCAATTCCAATCCAATTCGATCCGTCGCGAACCCATTTCTCCGATCCAGATTCCGATGGACGCTACCGAACAATCTCTCCGTCAATCTCTTTCGGAGAAATCCTCCTCCGTCGAAGCCCAAGGGAACGCCGTACGCGCTCTCAAGGCCTCCCGCGCAGCGAAGCCGGAGATCGACGCCGCAATTGAGCTCCTCAACAAACTGAAGCTCGAGAAATCCTCCGTCGAGAAGCAGCTCCAATCCACAATCAGCAGCTCCGGGAACGGTTCACTTAACCGTGAGGCTTTCCGGCAAGCCGTCGTCAATACCCTCGAGCGGCGTTTGTTCTATATCCCTTCCTTCAAGATCTACCGTGGCGTCGCCGGGCTTTTCGATTACGGCCCTCCTGGCTGTGCTGTTAAATCCAATGTTCTTAGCTTTTGGCGTCAAGTAAGGATCAATTCACATTTCAAGGAGTAGAGATTGTGTTAGCTTTGTTCTTATATTGGGATTGATTTCTTGCTATTTCCAGCATTTCATCCTGGAGGAGAACATGCTGGAAGTTGATTGTCCATGTGTGACACCAGAGGTTGTTCTCAAGGCATCTGGGCATGTGGATAAGTTCACTGATCTTATGGTTAAGGACGAGAAAACTGGAACATGTTACCGTGCGGACCACTTGCTCAAGGACTATTGCACCGAGAAGTTGGAGAAAGATCTTACCATCTCTGCTGAGAAAGCTGCTGAATTGAAGGATGTTCTTGCTGTTATGGAAGATTTTACTCCTGAAGAGCTTGGTGCCAAGATCAAAGAGTATGGGATCACTGCTCCAGATACGAAGAATCCACTTTCTGATCCTTATCCGTTTAACTTGATGTTTCAAACATCCATTGGCCCATCTGGTTTGATTCCCGGGTGAGTATTCTTCATGTTATAATCGTACGTGAGCTAGTTTCTCTCCTGAGTTTTTATCAATTTTCTCTTTGTGTCTCAGTTACATGCGTCCTGAAACTGCACAAGGCATATTTGTGAATTTTAAGGACTTGTATTATTACAATGGGAGAAAACTTCCCTTTGCTGCGGCTCAAATTGGTCAAGCCTTTAGGAATGAGGTGATTATCCTTCAAGTTTCAACTACTTTGCTTGATATATTGGATGCGTTTACGGTTTATCTCAATCTTCTTTAAGGGACTCTTTATTTCTATTATGTATATCGGTTTCAATAAGTATCATATTTTACTCGCAGATATCTCCTCGTCAAGGGCTTCTTAGAGTTCGTGAATTCACGCTGGCAGAAATTGAGCACTTTGTTGATCCTGAGAATAAGTCACATCCTAAATTCTCTGATGTATCAAAATTGGAGTTCCTTATGTTTCCAAGAGAGGAACAAATGTCTGGCCAGTCTGCAAAAAAACTTTGCCTTGGCGAAGCTGTTTCCAAGGTCTGTATTTGTAATCACATTTGCCTACTTAATTCTGTTGTGCACTCGCACAGACCCCTTTTTTAATTTTATATTGATGCGTGCAACTGAAAATGTATTTGAATAGGGAACGGTGAACAATGAAACACTAGGATACTTCATTGGGAGAGTTTATCTTTTCCTTACCCGCCTTGGCATAGACAAGGAACGGCTGCGTTTCCGCCAGCATCTAGCAAATGAAATGGCCCACTATGCGGCAGATTGTTGGGATGCTGAAATTGAGAGTTCATATGGGTGGATTGAATGTGTTGGGATTGCAGATAGGTCTGCATACGACTTACGTGCCCACTCGGTAAGAAACTTACCTTTTACTTCTGTTTTTCATCATTTTGTTTGACAGCTAGATAATCAATTATCAAAACCGATAGGTATTCCTATTTAAACTTACTAAAGTAGATTGTGGATACATTGTTGTACGGCAGGAAAAAAGTGGCGTTGCTCTTGTGGCTGAAGAGAAATATGCAGAACCTAAAGAAGTAGAGGTATTAGTCGAGTCAACATTTTCATCTGTGTCTTCATAAACTTGTCCCTACTCCCTAATATGGTTCTCTTTTATTTCAGAAACTTGTTATTACTCCTGTGAAGAAAGAACTGGGCCTTGCATTCAAGGGAAATCAGAAGAATGTGATTGAATCTTTGGAGGTAGAATGAAGTACTTCATCATTTTACCAAAAAAAACTTCTTTGTCTCATGGTACTGGTTTATGATAAAGAAAATACTCTTGTGTAATGTTTTGTTAGGCGATGAAGGAGCAAGAAGCTATGGAGATGAAAGCAACTCTGGAATCCAAAGGTGAAGTGGAATTTTACGTGTGTACCCTCGGGAAAAACGTGAGCATCAAGAAGAATATGGTGTCAATCTCAAAGGAGAAGAAGAAAGAGCACCAGCGGGTTTTCACTCCTTCAGTGATTGAACCATCGTTTGGGATTGGTCGGATCATATACTGTCTGTACGAGCATTGTTTCAGCACAAGGCCAAGCAAAGCTGGGGACGAACAGTTGAACGTGTTCCGTTTCCCTCCTCTTGTTGCTCCCATCAAATGCACTGTTTTCCCGCTTGTTCAGAACCAACAATTCGAGGAAGCAACCAAAGTCATTTCCAAGGAACTCACTTCTGTTGGCATCTCACATAAGATTGACATCACCGGTACGTACACAAATGGAAAACGCAAGTTTTTAGGATTTTGAAATGGAACAAACCGAGTGAAGATTTGTGCGTGTGAATGAACAGGTACATCGATAGGGAAGAGATATGCGAGAACCGATGAGCTTGGAGTGCCATTTGCAATAACAGTGGACTCAGACACATCGGTGACGATCAGAGAAAGAGACAGCAAAGACCAAGTCAGAGTCAGCTTGAAGGAGGCAGCCTCTGTGGTGAGCTCAGTCGCCGAGGGGAAGATGACGTGGCAAGACGTGTGGGCAAGCTTCCCTCACCACTCTTCTGCAGCAGCAGACGAGTAGCTAGCTCCTCCGATTATCATGGAAACAAATTAAAAAGCAATGTTTCTTAGTATTTTTGTTGTGAAAATCGTTTGTTGGATCTGCCCATTTTCATGTTTTTATACTGCATGTTTCGAAAAGCTCGATGCTAGATTTGTAAAACAGAACTGGGTAAACTATCGGTTATAAATGAACCCACAATTACGGTCTGAAAATGTTTGTTTGTGTATAAATTCGAATTTTTGTTGGTTATGCAAACAGCTAACATATCGCAGAAATTTCATTCCAAACTACCAATAACATAGGTATGCATGGTAGGTGTACAAAATAATAGACTTGTATATATATATATATATATATATATATTTTTTTTTTTATGGGTTGTGAATTGTGCATGTGGACCGGGACGGTTATAGCTATTTTTTTTGTATCCACATTGGGTTACAAAAATTTCAATTTCTGCCATTCCAAACTATTAATGATGATTTTTATTTTATTTTTTATTTTAAAATTATATCTCTCTTAAAACCAAAAAAAGGAACACCCTCTTTATACGTTAGTTTTGATAATTTCATCGGAGAAAACGAGATAGCATGTCTTTTTTGTGTATTTTGTAATAGGCATGAATATTGTTTTCCTTCTTCGTATATATAAATTGACATATGAATATTGTTGTGTTTTTTGTTTTCGTCATTTAGAAAGTCGTTTTCGTTAATATAACCACGAGTCAACAATTTCCGCATATCTCTACGCGACCAACCAGAAAAAAGCGAAGACTTTTATCGAAAGGCAAATTAAGACATAACTTAGCAATTTTGTTGACCAGTAACAACCAAATACTTGATGCAATTGAAATATACGTGAAATCATTCGCAGGATACATATACCAAATTATACAAAATACCCAAATTTTCGTAAAGGAAAAAAAGTAAAACATAGAGACGTTCACAAAGTTTTAACTCTTTCAAGAATCAAAATTTCGAATAGTTAGAAGGTTGTCCGTGAAATATACACACATACATGTAAATAAATTAGTACATAAAACACCAATAAATCTACTTATATACTACTAGTTATTTATGCATTCATAAACGCATTATATATACATATGACCAAAAGAAAGATTCGAACTATAGTACTATCTCTCTCTCTCCCTCACTCTCTCAAGATTCGTGCTTCAAGAACATTGAAGGAACAATGTCCTGAAGAAGACCATAGTCAACAACTGGTTGATTAATACTATAGTTACTAGAGTTACCATGACTCTGTTGGTACGAGATAGATCCCACTGATTGATAATTGACCGGAGGATGATTCATCATGAGAAACTCTTGATGGTGACGAGGGAAGCTATGGAAGAGACCGCTTCCACCGTGGCCTAATAGATGTTCCGAGGCCACGGGACCTCTCAACGTCGATGGGATAGGATGGTTGTGTTTTCCTTCGTAGGTTGTAATTACGATCGACGGATCTTGAAACGATCTCTCTACGCGTTTCTTCACGTTACATTTCTGCGTTGTGCACCTATAGTAACTCCTGAAAACGCATACGTATCTCTTACAATTCCATATACATGCATGGACAAGTAAAATATTGAAATTGGAGTGTAGTGAGGAAGTGAACCTTGGATAAGGGCTGTTCTTGACGGCCTTTTGTCCATATTTTCTCCATCTATAACCATCTTCAAGATGATCAACCTCGCTTTTGGTCATAAATGCAACCCTAGCTTCTCTTTCTTTCTTACCTCCTTTATTTTTACCTTGTTTTGTCCTGCCCACATTTATCCACAAAGTATGTTAACCTCTAGTGTTTCAAAGTTTAAACAACTTTAATAGTTTTAGTGATTATAGTGAAAGTGATCTTGTTGATATCCTATAGAATTCACATGATGACGGAAGACTGATTATATTTTCTGGGTTTTGGTTCGGAAAATCTGGTTATCAAGAAAACAAATCTTTTATCAAAAAAAAACTTACCCAAGAAAGGAGAAATTTTTGGAGTCGTAATCGACCCTTCACATTTTGTTAAAAGAAAACGAAAGAAGAAAAAACTCACAATTGCTTGGAGCTTTCACCAACGCCATGTTGGTCGCCTTCGTTATCCTCCATTCGGCCACCCATATCGTGGAGGTTCTCTTTAGGGTCGGCTTCATTGGAGGAAGAAGAGACTATTGGAGAATTCGGATTGAGATTTAGGTAAGGGTAATTCACTATTTGGCCCATATTGGACGGTGAAATCGGTTGGAAAGGGGAACTATAAGGTGAGAGTTTGAAGACCTTCTCTAGTGAGTTATAATCCATTACTAATGAGCTATGTAAGCAATCGGTTAAGCTCGTGAAAGATACTTCATTTAAAGAAGTGTTCTTGTTCTCAATATTATCATCCATTGAAGAACAGGAGAGAAGAAGAGGAAGAGGAAGAGGAAGAGAATTGGTTCTTTAAACTTGGTGTAAGGTTATATGTGGACTTTGGGTGATCAAGTCTTATAAATACAAGTCCATCCAACTTTACTTTATTTGCTTTGATGGTCTTACTTTTGAATATTCAATTAAGATCTTATTTTAATCTTTTTGGAGAGAGAGCTTTTTGGAGAAAATAAATATATTCATTAAATTCAAGAATTTTTCATATAAAAAACAATCGGTTACGGATAGAGTAGCTAACGTTTTTATATACAAAATTATTCTTTTTATTATTTTATAATGCGAAATTCCTAATATGTCCATTTAAGTTAAATATTTCTGATTCACTCATTTTAAAGTTTAATCTTTAAACCAATCGAAGATAGCGTTTAAATAAACCAGCTGCATATGGTTACAGCTAATACCATTTGAAAATTCATAAAATTTCATCTTAAGCCATTTTACAAGACTATATCCTTTATGTTTTCAGTTTGAATTTCCTTATATAATCTACTATAACTCAATGTTTTAGTAAAATTTTTGTAGAAATTATTATCTAGAAAACCATATTTAAAAAAAAAAATTCTTATTGTTGTAGCTAGATAGTATTTGAAAAGTACTACTAGGTTTAAGTATTTTTTTTAAGTGCTTTTGCAAATGATTAGTCCACCAAGTACCGTACACATTTCTAAACACTTGTAAAATGATTTGTTTGTAAATTACATGTACAAATCTACTAGTGCATGATTCGGGTAATAGACCAACTTAAAATGTTTAGTCAATGACTTAAATACTATATATGTACCATTTTTAGGTGTTAAGTTTTAATGGACCAGAATATACGATGGAGTATGGACAAGTTTGAAAGACAAGTACCAAAAAATACCTATTTTTAGTACTACTTTGTGAAAGTGGTAGATCCACCATTTAATTATATGGTAGAATGAATAAAAATCTAAAGTTCATTAAAAAAAAAAAATTACTTTGACCAAACACGATATATCAACCACTAGATATGACCAATTTTACAATCTGCATCAATCGCTCTTAACAACAAAAATTTTCTCCAGTCGAAATATCAATAATGGTATGTATTATGTATTATTTTGATAATTAATAAATTATGTTAAAACATGTACATTCCCCAAACCGAAGACTGAAAAATATAATATAGTTTTTTTCCAAGTGCTATTCGATCTTGCGAAAATACAAAGTAATTATAGTCTCTTGAAAATGTGAAATACAAACTAATTTGAAAGAATTCAAGAGGGAGAAATTGAAAATTTTGAAAGGGACATAATCTTTGAAGACTTTAATGGGTATGAATGATATTGTTTAAATATCTTTGTATGTGTGAAAAAGATAGGTTTGACAATTTCAACTACAAATTAATTAGCTTGAGAGCTATTGAACAAAAAGTGGTTTCTATAAAGGTAACATTTAACTCTCTTTTCTCTCTAATCCTATCTACCACACTATGCTTTGCCATGTTTCTTTCAATCGGTAATATGGTATATATAACTCAATAATTTTTGTAAAATGGGAAGAATATTTGACCTTTAAACAAAATGAAACCAACATATAAGATTAAGCACAAAAATCACACGCATCATACATGAAAGGATAACATATACCATTTTTGAATAGTTTTTTCTTAAATTATATTACAGAATTCACATGAGGATTGGTACTATATCATGAATACGTTCATAACTTTAAAGATATAAAAAGATCGAAAACTCGGTTGAAAAATATACGTAAATCTTCTTATATATGTCATATATACATGATCATCACCATATGATGTTATATATGTATCAAATAAATGGTTCAAGACCACATAATTTCTGATAGATGTATCGATATTAACATATTTAGTCAGTCCATGTCCTTTAAGAACGATCGATTAGACAATATCAGAAATTGAGGTCTATGTGAATGCAATATGATTTAGTATTTCAAAAGTTTATTTACGTAGAAGTCCTATTAAGGAATATTAAAAATAAAGATAAAATAGAGGTCAAACTTATAAAGTAATGTAGACATTATACATATCTACTTCCAACATCTTTGCACTTGTCAAAAGAAAACTTTCTTGGGGAATCATAACAAATTGTATAAATTTTGTATGCATATACATAAACCAAATAATTAACTAAAGTCTCCCTTTTGCCTCTCTCTTGAACCCTTTTGTATAATCTTTACTTTGGAGCTACATTATTGGGTGTTGATTCAAAGTCAACGAAGACCACTTGTTTTGTAAACAGTCAACATCCTTCAAACTTCACTTTATTTAGCTTTATATTTACTCCAATAGGATAAGTGTCTACACTTATCCTGAGACGTAGAAAAAGAATCTTATCATATCATATTTAAAAGAAATAAATATACAAAACACGTAAAAGAAAAAAAAAATATATTTGTTACTATTATTTGAACTTCGTTACACATAAATATTATGGAGGAATTGAGTTTTGGGTATTTTGGAGTAATTTGTGTGCACCTAAATTAACCATATATGATTGCATATTTTAATGTTAGAAACATAAAAGGTGAAGAAGAGACGTGGAGGAAAATGGCACCGTCTTTGACCGTTAGGGTCAGCAAAGTCGTGCATGTCACGTACTCTTCCTTTCCCATTTTTTTTTTTGTCGTTGATGACTCAAGCCCTATGTCATTTAAAGAAGAAAAAAGTTAATTAAAATAATTCGAGTGTTTTCGTTTAAATATATAATTACCACTTGATAATACAAGTGTGGCTGATATTAAAATAATATCTAAAATCAAACATAATTTGGTATAAATTTGATTATACAGTATATGTTTCTGATAATTTTTTGACAATATCTAATTGTAGAAACAGTATTCGGTGATAAAATCTAGGGCTAGAAACTCGGGTTTTAAACCTTTTTTTTTTAGTATGGTCCCTTTTTTGGTTTTTACAAAAGGACATATAAAAAACCAAGTGAAACCCATTCCAGTCTAGTTCAATTTGTTTCAATCTTGTATTTCTCGATGTTCAGATTTTAAATAGTATACATCTTTAGTTTATAAAATAACTTAATTTTAATTTTTTTTTTTATAACGGTTTTTGATTTTCTTTAGTATTCGGCTAAAGAAAATTCAAACAAAAAAGAATTCAATCATCTTGATCTGAGTACTTTTAGTTTGGTTAAAGTTCAAGTTAATCGCAGTTGATTTAGGTTTAGAATGATCCGAGTATCCAAAAGACTGAAAATATTTGTATAGTTTTAGAACGATTATCTGAATCTTCGCTCACTGTGTGTGTTTATTTTTGTTTTTTTTTCAGTACAAGTAACCTTAAACCAACAAAAGATTCGTTTACCAAAAGTGTCCAAGTAAGAATGGGTCAACAACAACACTATCTCTTAGAAATTTAAGGAGCCAAAAAAGCTTCATTCATTCGCTTTTCGATTTGTCACGTGGAACCCTAAAGTTGTAAACACACACTATTTGTTTGTCCATTTACAGCTATATATAAACAAAATTTTGAAGCATATAAAAGCTACTCAACGGTTTTAAAATGCTAAGCACTAATCGAACTTTTGTGTAGCGTTGCTTGATTATGATAACACCGAAATGTTTTACCAATACTTTCCAAAACAATTTTTTCTTTTTTTCCATCACTTTACTTTTTTTATTTTTTTTACAAATTTGGTTTTTTTACATTTCACATAAATAACATATTAGATAGATAATTTTCCTCTTCATTTATTTTTGACTTTTTTTTTCCACGACTTTGCTATTATTTCCTTTTTTATTTTACTTATTTATTTTACCAATTATATTGATACTATACTATTTCTCTTATTTCCTTCCCCAATTATGTTAATACTATACTTTTTTCTATTTTTTTTTTTACTTTTACTATTTTGTTTTATTGACATATGTCACAATCTAAATTAATTGTAACACGTGTCGTGATCCGGTTATTTAAAAATTTGCTTACGTGTCACGCTCACGTCATGCACGTTCAGCTTTATATAATAAGATGATGTGTTTTTGGATACTTTAATTTGATTTTGTAAGTAAATTTTACGATTATCTTAAAGAATTTAGTCTAATATCATTATAAGAAGTTTATATTGGTTCTGAATCTAAATTATTTTGTAAATTCTGCAGTGACATTTCCTTTTAATAATCTATGTATGTCGTGCTAATGTTTACAAAATTAGGAAAAAGGGGTGATTTATACCTATATTTCATAACTACAGTAGATGTAAAGCTCTATAGTCAAAACTCATGACGATATATTTAAATAAAAATAATTAACAAAAACATAAAAGTATGACTTTGAACTACTCCTGTCAATTCCAATTTCTAGCTGAGTGTGACACTAAACTTATGAATGTTTTTTTTTTCTCTTTATTTTATTTTGTCTAAATGGACAGGGAAAAAATGATTCAGAAGACTCCGACGTCGTTAAGTCATGTTCAGAGCAGGTATTGTGTTTGGTGTGTTAATTGGTAAATGGCAATATTTTCATCTTTAATTCTAAAAATATTGTTCAATAAACCATCATCTTTAGAAACCAAAATGTTCTATGACATAATAGACATTCATATCATTTTTGTAGACGCATCATAAAAAAATGGGTAGTGTTACATTCGTTTTTACCATATGAGATAAATATGAATACATCGAAGACCAAAACTAGCCGACAAGAAAAAAATTATTGGGAAATCGAAAAGTATATCAAATGACTAGAAAATTCGAAAGTCAAAAGTCAACGTTTAGACTCAGTTGAATTAGCTAGAGATTGCAAGTTCAACATCCACTCCACTAATGACATTTTGTAAAGAAGAACAATTCTTGGCTTTTATAATTTTAATAAACGGATTATTGTACGGATCGTATAGCACACTTTGCCTAAACTGTTATTTAATTGTCCACGCGAATGATTTGGTTCATCGAATGATAATGAATGACTCATGTATTAGTCGAACGATGAGTGCCGCTGTGTATGTAATAATGTATCTACACACACCTCTAGAGTGTATATATATATAACAATTAAATGTTTTCACTTATTTAATATTTTCCCGAACGATTTATCAATCACAAAATTTATATATGAACTACGTAGTTATTATCCTGGTTAACAAACAAATGAAGTGTCCAGAACCCTGTGGTCAGGTGATAAGGGGACGGATCTGGGACGCCAACACGTTTCAGGTTCGATCAACCTGTTGCGTGAAACTATAACATATTGTTTCTATGTGATAATTATTAGATATCTCAAAACGAATTGATAGTAATTTTTGTATGTTCAAAACTTCGGATCTAAAACATCAAACAAGTGAGTGTGAGTGATCTTGAATTCGTCAATTATCAAAGCTAAATTCGATATAAATAATAATAAGAAGAAAGATACTCAACATTTTCCTTAAAATAATTCACAATCTGGCAAAAAATTATTTCAAAAAGGAATTTTTTTGAGAGGAGATACATCATTATATCTCCTTTCGATGATTCTTTGAAGTAACAACTAACAACTTTGAGTGTCAAAATGAACTAAGAGCATCATATTTTTGGTAAATAGTAAGGTACATATAATTGCATAATTATTTCTTCATTTGTTTTGAGGACCAAAACTAACACTGTTATTTTCATCCATATATGTTGGTTACTATGTCCCCTTCCTCTTTGATTATTTGAAGTAACAGCTAACAACTTTGAGTGTTAAAAGCTAACTAAGAGCATTATACTTTTGGTAAAGGTTAGATATAATTACAATATTATTTCTTCACCGTTTCTGAGCACCAAATGAACATATTTTATTTTCATTCGTCTATGTTTGTCACTTTAGATATACATATTTTCACAATGTATATAATACTTTAAGTAAGATAACAATAGAAATATAATAAATCGTAGACTTTTTTTTTCATCTTTGTAAACTGGACCGGGTAAAAACAAATTTCTTAGTATTGATAGTAACTTAATTATTAAAACAAAAGTCTGAAAACTTTGACTGATTCTCACACTTACCCAATGCACATTACCTTTCCCATATATTAATCAGAAATCAATATTTCGAATCATAAAAAAATGATACAGTTGAAGCGTCACTTGACAAATGATTGCTTTTAGTTATTTCGTTTGAGCTTTGATTCTTGTGTCATAAATAAAGATGGAGTAGCTTCAATCCACCAAGAGAAGTTGAATATTTATTTGAATCATTCAAAGTTTAAAATTAGGGCGTCAGTTAGTTTTCAATATAAAATTCAAGAAAATTAGTCAGAAAATAAGCAAATCATGAATTAATAGCAATAACATCCAAATTATGGGAAGTAAATAATATAACAGAAGCATTTTTCATTCTAATAATATTCAAATCAAGGCAATGCGACGAGAGGAGGAAGATGGAGATAGAGATGGTTCACAGAGG
The DNA here is from genome assembly GCA_900406395.1 of Kernera saxatilis. Classification (NCBI taxonomy): domain Eukaryota; kingdom Viridiplantae; phylum Streptophyta; class Magnoliopsida; order Brassicales; family Brassicaceae; genus Kernera; species Kernera saxatilis. The sequence continues at coordinate 23,417 of OVAY01000883.1, read as the reverse complement.
AAATGCCAAAAACAAAAATGCAGAGTTTCAGTTTCCGATTGATTTAATCTCATCCCAAGCGTTTGGAAGATCATCAAGATTCACTTACAATAAACATATTTCACAGTAACATTTAAGTAGATCTTAGTGAACTCACCAACTCAACAGTGAGATCTCCATAGATGTACAAAAGCACAGCATAATGATCTTCTTCCTAATCGTCATCCACCCCACGGCGCCTCTGGATCTGTAAACACAGCCAATATAAACTTAGAACTCAATGATATTGACGATTAAGAAAGAACAAGGTGTATGCTTAAATAGCTTGTGTTTTGAGGATCGTGTGTGTCTGTACCGTGACTTTTGTCTGTTTGGTAGTTTGGCTGTTTATTTGTTCCAACAGCGTTATAAGCCGCTCCTCAGAAACCTGATAAAAAAAAGAGTTTCGATAATTCTTAGATGCGTAACATTCGTGTAGTGTCAGCGAAACTGAGTAGAAAGCTGATGATATGTAAGAATTATGAACTATGACATGGAAAAGTGACTGGATTCTTACCTTCTCAACTATCTGTCCCATTTGAGCAGCCCTCAAAATAACATCCTCTACGCCTCTAGCTTTCTCAGGTTTCACCAGGGCAATTCGAGCGACTACAGGAGAAAAGAGAAAAGAGAAAAAGAAAGAGAAGCATAAGAGATACATTAACACAATATTGTGTCTCTCTCGAACTTTGGAAGATCATCATATCGATGACATCATGAAGAAACAAGGAAGAGAAAGTAGATGAACTCCAAAGCATTTAGATGGGACTTACTTCTCTCTCGGGCTTGGGAAGACAATATTTGACTAAGCATCATTTGTCTACGTTCATCAGCTTCCCTACATGAATGTTCCAATCACAGAATAGGTTAGTTCAAAATAGAATTCCAAATTGAAAGAAAAAAAAAATCAAATTTATTTTCAACTAATATACAAGGTACTACGACACACACCTTTTAGCATCTTCTTGTGCGCTCTCTTGATCTGGATTCTGCTGATTGCCTGGCTTCCCCTGCTAATTAGGTTGGTGCACAATGAGCCACAAAGTGCAACTATATCTTTGCGAAAACAAAACAGACATAAGTGAAGGTATTAAAAATTACAGTGCCATGTCGAGCCATCAGCTCTTGCATTCTCCTCTGTCTAATAGCTTCTAGTTCAGGATCAGCCTACACAGCAGGAAATAAAAGGGGCATATATATAAACATAAAATTGCAATATTTCAACTTTTTGAAGAAGAATTATCTTCGGCTAACATGATACAGTGCCATGATTGTGAAAACTAATCTATCAACTGAAACAGAAAAAAACACAATCGACTGAATCACTTCTCAGGGTCCATTTTTTCATTCAATACCAAACAACACCCATTTGTCCTCCTAGTAGAAGGCACATATAATTCATAGTATGCCAAGTGTGATGAAAGTAGCCAGATAAAGATGAGCCTACTTTTCATCATCAACTAGATCAAAGTGAAAGCCACGACGAACACTATTGCAACTCAAGAACCCCGAAAAAGTAAAAGAATCCCTTTACGAAAATCAAATCAACAAGGAGATTATTAAAGCAAAGATCAGTGCAAAAGCAGCAGAATCCAATGGAATTCGACAAAGTGAAGCTCAGAGTGTTGTGAAATAATTTAAAAATATAGATTGAGAACTTTAACAGGGAATCACAACTATCAGACAATACAGGTTCAAAAGAAAGGGCACCTAGAACTCGAATTCAAACAGATCCACCCAGATAGCATTACTGATTCAAATCCTAAATAACAATCACAATTTTTAAAACCCTAGATACAGGTTCAAATTCACGTTCCAGTCCAGAAAGGAAGAAGTGAAAAATATTGTTACGAAGGAACAAAATCAACTCAATGTAACCTCTAACTTGGGAATAATCTCGAAGAAAAAGTGGTCTAAACCCTAACAAAATTCGAGTTCCCAGAGATAAGAGTAAAAACTGGGGGAAAATGAAAGAAAACTGAAGCAAGCTTAAAAAATTTGGAGAAGAAATCTCACCATCGGAGCAATCTTCTCTTTCCTCTGGATGCCAAATCGATATTGCGCCTCACACAGAGCTCCAAATGGGGGAATTCTCTCCTTTAAAACCAAACGTAGCTTTTTTAAGACGCGCTTCATCGTTTTTATATACATATTAGCCCCCATATGTTTTTAGTCTTACAAATTTAGCCGTAAACTTATGATTTTGACATTTACCCCCCTCATTTCCACCATAGATTTGTTGGCACAGTAATCTCTTTCTCTGACAAAAAAAAAAGAGCGTAATCTTTCTTGATTTAGAAAATTTACAGATCTGCGTGTTCACATGTCTTGGCTTTTTCTTTGCCGTTAGAAAGATCTCATCTTTGAAATTACTTTCTATGTCTTTTATGCAACAAGATGGCGATTGATATGTATCTAAATTTAGTAGTATCAAAATAAGAAAAAAAAACTGATTCGAGTTTGTTTACTGGATGAGAATATATTCAGCATCAAACACATCTCCAGCAGTGGGAGACAGATTGTTTCTCCGGACTTGAGCATGAGTCTCTGCTTCGTGTTGAAATATCTTGACCACATCTTGTAGCTCTAGCTTTCTAACTTCTACTTGTTCTTCTGTGATGGGCTTTTTCAGCCCTAAGTATACCAGACCCACCGCAATAAGAACAGCTCCTAAGAGAACCATGAGTAGAGTGAACAGACCAAACGCATAAGGCGTGTTCTCCGCGCCCGGGATACCATCCACGTTGATCCCAAACAGTCCTACGATTATGGTTAGCACAAGACCACATCCTCCAAAGACGGCCAAGTTATGGCTTACTCTAAGGCTTTTGTCCTGAAAGTACAAATTGGAGTGGGTTTCAGCCCCCAAAATTATGAGATGTTAATTTTGTTTCGTGGGGACAAACCTGTAACCAAGCACGGACACTGCTTTGCATGACATCCTGAATTGTGAAGAGACGTCCACGGACTGCTTCTTGTTCCTCCAGCATTTCCCTTGTGTTCTTCCTCAAACCTTCCAACAAATGTCGAGTTATGTTTCCCCTCAGATGCTGGAGAAGCTCAAAGATAATCTCCTCTCTTGCGTGTAGTGACCACTTCACTCGGATGACCTGCCATGAGAAAAGTAAGACTTCATGCTCATGACTATAATTCGGTTTTTTCTCCCACACGCAAACATCAAGTCTCGGTTAAAACATCAACAAAGGCCCTTCAAACACAAGACCAGTAATTTTCCATTTAATTCAAAGTGAGGCTTAGCTGCAATGAAAGAGAAGATGACCTGTCTCGATAATTTTCTGATCTCTTGGTTGAGAATGATACTGAAGAGATTTAAATCTTCATGGTTTCTCCTAATAACAAGAAAAGATCGTCTCTATTAGTTAAACATGAATATTGTGTATTATCCCATACAAACGGATACGTATCTGCAAGAACCTGTTCATAAACTTCAGTTCGATTTCATCAGCTGCACCAAATATGGATTTACGGAATAGCCTATAGAACAACAGAAAGATTCTGTTAGATACTTTCCAGACAAGACAAAAAAATAGAACTCAAGTCATTTTGGTCCAGTAAAACAAGACCAGCGTTCTTTAGAGAAAAGCTAAACCAGAAAACTGTTGTCATCACCTATCATCCCATCGAGAAAGACGGCAAGCCAAGTGTGCTATGACTTCATGAACCGTTCTTGGTACATTATAACCTCCTGCATATAGCAGCTCCTATCAGGAAAAGCAGAAGGAAAATTAACGCAGGTCAGTATCCATATTACAGGCCTGTGTTATATTTAAGTTAAAGAACCTTATTACGTAGCATATTTTGTCAGTTTGTAAACGAACCTCCACTTCAGTGACGCCCAGGACATTGGTGTTTGATACATTTCCTTTTACGTGCATCACAGTTACCAAGAAGTTTTTAGCTTGCCAAGACCGAAAAACAACGGGAACATCATCCTCACTGATTACTGGATCACCAACTGATTGTCCTAAAAGCTCAAACAATAAACCTCCCGCAACCCTCACTGGAACCTGAGGAAAGACACCACGAATAAAAGTTAGACAACAACATCCAAGAAAATACACTAGACATGATTAGACTGTAATGAGCCATCTCAAGTTACACTAAGTGAAAAACTTTACTATGCTAAGAGACTATCATATATCTTTAATCCTATACAAAACCACTATGATCTATGTGGAAGTATTTTAATGGGTTTGTTTCCAACAAGCCTGTCTATCAGTCAAAATTACCTAAAAATTTAAAACGTGTCTGAAATCTGACTCTCAAATTGCATATTTCAATTGGGGAACAAGGCGTATACCTCGTATAGAAGGTGTCTCATCCGTTCACTTATTAGCTTACTTTCATCCCTCAATGCAAGACCAATCGCAGGATGCAACCATGTAGCATCCCTGAGCCATGCCTCAACAGAAGAGTGTCCAGCAGCCATATGGCACCACCATGTGGGGCCACCTGGACGCTCCCAGTACGGAGCCGCTAAATCTGTAACAGGGACATCCTCTCCTTCATCCATTAACTCCAAATTAGGCCACTCTGCGTTTACTTGCACCATTTGAAGTAGTTCAGATATTCTAGCCCAACCAATAGGTACCCAGCGACTTCCCTCATATCTCTCAGCTTGTGCTGTTGGAAGCACATGGTCATCTTTAAAATCCCAAGAAGATACTGACCGTGACCTTAAATCATCGACTGCAGAGGAATCAACAAACGGGTTATGACCAGATCTGGGGGAAGTAACTCTGGTTGGTCCCTCTTCTTGCTTCAAGTAACCTGTGTCCAGTTGTTTGGTTGGCAATATGCAAGCAGGCTTTGAATCAATATGCTTTTTTGTGCCTCGAATAAATTCAAAGGCACAAATAAGCCCATCAGTCCAAAGATCACTCTTGGGCACGCCTGAATGATTTTTACTCTCAAGCTTCTTGGATTTACTCTCGTGAGAGACTGAATGATTCTCCCTATTATCGCCCATGGTCAATCAGTATAAAATCCACCAGCTTGCTCTACTGCCTGTACAGACCATGAAAATCATTCACATCAGCATCAATGTTGTTTCTGGAAAACTCTAGACAAATATTTAACCGATCATACAGTGTTTGAAAGAGAGGCCAATATAAGAAAAGGATGCAAACCCTGGATGTAGTTACATTCCAATCCAGAAAGAAGAAGTGAAAATCATTTATTTCAACATCAACCCTGTGAGATCAACTCAATGTGACCTCTAACTTAGGCGTAATCTCGAAGAAAAAGTGCCCACAACCCTAAAACAATTCGAGTTCCCTAAAGATAAGAGTAGAAAGTTGGGGAAGAACGAAAGAAAATCGAAACAAGTTCGAGGAAAACAAAAAATCTCACCATAGAAGCAGTTTTCTCTTTTCTGTAGATGCTAAATCCAACACTTGAAGAATCAAGAATGATTTTAAATTAAAAAAAAAAGAGAAAACTGCTTTAAACCCAAATACAATAGTAGCTTCTGAGAGACGCGCTTCATCGCGTTCGCGTTTACATATTAGCCCCCATATGTTTTGGTTATTACAACATTAACCGTAAACTTATGATTTGTGACATTTACCCCCCCCCCTCACCTCCACTGTAAATATAAAATTCTCACCCAAAGTCTCTGTTCCGCAACCGCTGCGCCACCGATGAGTCGTCTCTTGCTGCCTACACTTTTCTCGATCTCTAGGAAACAGGTAAACCAGATTCTCTCTCTGTCTTCGTGTATGTATTTGTGCATGTATATCTTGATTTTCGTGTGTTTTATTATACACGTATCTTCCATGTGTCCTCTCATTGTTTTGCGACACTTTCAGGTTCCAGCTGCATCATTGTTCTACAATCTGTACGGACGTCACAAACGGTAATGATTTGAACTTCAGAAACTCTGTTGGGTTTGAATTTACATTTTTTTTCCTTTTTTGGTAAAGAACAGTGGCAAAGGACGGATTTTTTATACCCTGCTTGTTATTGTAATCTGGGTTTTGATATGTGTTCGTGTCTCAGATTGTTCTTGTTGTTGTGGTTGAATCTCAACAAGTGAAATCGAATTTCCTGATTTTGCTAATACCAAGAACTTCTTGTGTACCTAATTTCGAATCAAATGAAAATGAGATCAGTTATACTTTTGGTGTATTTTGATGTAATTCTCCATTTGATAGAGTTCAACAGAGGATAAACTTCTCTGGGGTCTAAAGATGAAAGATTTTATGCAATTTCCTTGCAGCTTTGTTCATTGGACGAGTGAGATGTCACAAGATAGTGTAACTGGTGGCTCTGCTTCTGGAGCTAGAACATTTTGCTCCCTAGAAGGTACGATTAATTAGTCATTACGCTGCTCTACCAGTTGATATTTGAATCAAGATTTTCTTGTTTTCACTGAAATCGTGACATGGATGCTAAGCCTTCTAAAACTATGCTTCATTTGTTGGTACTTTTGTTTGTAGAGGCTTGATGTTTATGAACATCCAATTGATTGGGTTCTGTATCGTATGTGGCGATCATACTTCTATTGGAGATCCCTTATCCTCTTTCCACCTCTATTTTAGATAAGTATGTAGTGTAGTGAATTAGGGGCAAGATGATGACGAGTCAGGAAGAAAAGAAGTTTCAAACAAGTGTCATTCTTCCAATGTGGAACTCGATGGGAAGACAAAAGTTACACCAGATCAATTCCAGTATCAATATTCATCATATTCAGATCCCTACTAGCTCAAGTAGTTTTCTGCTGTCTTGCAGTTAATTCCAACTTTTTTTGCTATTTCGTTTCTCTTAATGGTTTCCATGATGCTGCCCTTATAAATCACCTCTTTACCCGATTGGTTAAAAGATGGATTTGATGCCCATACTCTTCAGGATTTGTAACCAAAAACTCCAAAACCTTGTCTCTTGGTTATTAATATGGTATTGTTTTTGCTCTCTTTTTTTACATCCTTTTCTTAGATTTATCAGCCAAAAAGTGTGTGCCATGCAACAATAAGGATCTGCGCCCCATGACCGAACAAAGTGCCCAAGAACTACTTCAAAAGGTATAATCTTTGCACTTCTTACTATGGCAAGTGAGGTCTGTAGTATGTTTCCCTCCTGAATTATTCCTTTAACACAGGTTGCTGGATGGGATATGGCTAATGACAATGGTACATTAAAGCTGCATCGGACGTGGATAGTGAAAAGTTTTACAAAAGGACTGGACTTCTTCCAACGTGTAGCTGATATTGCTGAATCAGAAGGTATGTATATATATCATCAGCAATTCAGCACACATGCTTTGTGACCCTTCTGAAAAAGATTTGGAAAAAATAAAAAGAGAGAGCGTGGGGAAAGATCTGTTACTATTGTCTCTGAAGCAAGGATCGGTTTAATGCAGGTCATCACCCAGATTTGCATCTGGTCGGCTGGAATAATGTGAAAATCGAGATATGGACACATGCGATAGGTGAGAAATCATGGTCTTTGTTGTTGATATGAAGATATGAATCTTATCAAATGCCTGAAACATCTTTCTGATTTCTGATCATATCTTTGCCCTCATTATGTACCTTTTTTGTGGACTTTATAAGTCACAAGTGGCTGATAAGTGATATCTGATTCTCGTGCAATAGGTGGCTTGACGGAAAACGACTTCATTCTTGCTGCTAAGATCAACGAGCTTCAAGTGGAAGATCTTCTGAGGAAGAAGAAAGTTGCGAAGTGAAACGGCATAAACATGAATTCTGCAAGCTAATTATGGTTTAGAGTATACTGGGATGTGTTGGTCTACAAACTCTTTCAAGCATGTCAAACAAGCTTTAGATCTATGCAACATGATAACAAAATAAGGTAAGAGAGATTTTGATGTTTAGTCTGCGTCTATGCTTCATGTAAAGCTGTTTCTGGTCTTCCAATCTCAAAAACCACAAATAAGGAAGTGGCTTTAAGTTTGAAACAAGTACCATTTATACCACAACAAATTAATAAATTTTAGATATACCATAATGTATGTTTATTTACAACCACAAACTATCCAAACCTCCACAAACTATTTACATTCAAGAATTTGCATGAATCTATACAAAGATGTCATTCTTCCAAAGAGATAAAGCCAGTTCAACGAGTTCAGTCTTCAGACAACAAAGAAACTGTTGGGGAACGCGTAGTTTCACTGCACACCAACAAGAAATTTTCCAGGTCAACTTCTTTTCCATCCATTAAGTCAGAATCACTACAATCCCTTCCAACTGTGTTAAAATCACCTCCCCATCTTCTGAAACAAATCACCAAGCGCACGGTAGAGTGGAGCAGCAGCGGGTGGCCTAGGCAAAGAGCCAAGGAGGATGTCAGACGCAGCTAGGGACTGGCTCCCATAAAACCGTGAGTTCTCACTTGTACGTGTTGTGAATATGCTTCCTTCAAGCGAGCATCCGACAAATGCACCTGTTCATATAATGGCGGTTAAGTAAGGTTTTTGCAGCAAAAAAAAACAAAACAGGAGAATATACAGATTGGTTATGAGGTTTAGTTTCGACAAGAATTTTATAAACAGAATATTATAATGGTTACAGATTTATAGTGGACAATGAAAACTACTATTAGACATGGAAGCAAAGAAGCCTAAGAACAACCTACCAAGAAAGTAATCTGCTAAAAACTACTTCGGCTTGAGACACATGTACCTTTGCTGCAACTGTAGGTATAGCAAGCGGCATAACCACCGCTACCTGCTCGGATATCTGCTTCAACTGCTCGTCCAGTCACACCAACCGCAGCGCTTAAACCAGCTCCAACAACAAGATGGGTGTTACTCCCAAATGTTCGGATGGCATCATGAGTTCTTAGAACAATAATAAAGTCTATGAACTCTCCTCCTGCCTGCAGGTGAGTGATGAGAAAATAGACCAAGCACTGTTGATCTAAGAAGCATGGAAAAAAAAAAAAAGCTACTTTACCTGAGCACCCCATCCCATACCAAATGAAGAGATGGCGGAGGGTGGAGACCAGGAGCCATCATCTCTACGAGCAACCACAAGCCCAGTCCCGATTTTATATGTAACCATAACTCCAACTCTGGCAACAGTGATTACTGCAAGACCTTTTGCTTGTCTTAGAATGGCATCTGGGATGGACCTCTCAGTTCTCGAAGAACCAACCTAATGATAAATTTTCAAATATATAACATTCTTTAAGAATTCCGAATTTCACGGCCACAAGCGAATCGGCCATTAACAAAGTGATATAGTTAAATGTTTAAGAAATGCTAATAAGTAATAACTTCACAAATTAGAGAATTTGAGAATGAACTAAGGACCCACAAATCTCACCTTGGTTATATAACCCCGTATAGTGTTTGTTGCCTTGTAAATCTCATACTCCAAGGATTGTCCCCATGGAAAATTCACCCAAGACCTCAATGTACTAAGATCTGTCAAGTCATGAGTTGGCAACTGAGCAGCAGGACTCACTTGGTCCATCAAATAAGGCTGCACAGACTCCAACCTCACACAACAAACATCACAAACCCTTTGGGGATCTGAAACGCGAAACTTTGCTGGAAGCAAGCTTCTTCCTTTAGAACAGTCCCTACAGAATATTCCTCCACAATATCGACAGTGATGACGTGAACACATAATTGGATGAAATCTCACACCACATAGCATACAAGCAGAAGCAGCACTATCTGGTAGCCACTTAGGTGGCTCTGTTTCAAGAATTTCTCTTGCGTTACCAAAGTTGGCCTCGGTGAGAGTCTGAGCCATCTCTTGCCAAGCTTGTTCAAGAAGATGTCCCGACAAAAAGGAAATGCCACATCTCTCAAGGTTGCCCGATGTAAGAGCACTCGCTTTACCACGTGCTGCAAGTAACATATCCACTATCACATCCCACATAGTTAACTCCTTGTCTTCATCAACGAACTGGTTCCATCCCATATCTCCCTCGGGGAAGTAACCACCGTTGAAACTAAGGCCTCTTGACCACTCCTCATGATCAGGTTCTAACATTGGTGGGACTGAAACCGGTATCCAAACTCCTGTTTCCTCAGAGAGCGGCGTGTCATAGAAAAAGTATTTACCGCGCTTTTGTTGATCCGGTTCAAGTCTTTTGCTCTCATCTACAAAGCCTTCACGTAAGCCAGAATCTTCTTCTCTAGTCTCCCTGATGCTTGGACTTACGACATTACCAGCATCCGAATCACCATGAGAAGCCCGAATTTCTCGAACTCTTTCATCCTATGATCACAAGTAAGGAAGAAAAAACTTAATAAACCATTCCGAGCTTCGAATTGAGACCTTTTAAATTAACCTAGTATAGCTTTCGAATCAAAATTAAAACACCAGACACAAGGTGGGATGTCTATCAGCTGATGATCATAATAAATAAATAAAAAACTCGAAGAAAGAAACAAAATTTCGGTACTAATTGCTTGTTTCCATAAGAACTCTTTACAAAAAATTCGCCGCAATCACGAAAGAATTTTGAATAAAAGTGAAAACCCTAGAAATTTGTATGATCGCGTAGAAATTATACATAAAATTAAGAGAAAAATTTGAGTGGAATCAAAATTGGTAAGCGTAAATCTCACCATTTTTTAGAATTGTTCCTTCTCTCGATCGCGACGCCAGACTTCGATTCTTACAATTTCAGTTCTTTGGGGAAACTCAGAAAGACGATTTATCCGGGAAAACGATTACAAGTTAACACCGTCGCTAACCTTTCTGAGACGCGACCACATAATCATCATATACTACTATCCTTCCTCAGTTTTACATATTAGTCCTCATACTTCTAAATTCTTATAGATTGACCACCAAACTTTCGTTAGTAATTCATTTACACACTATTTTTTAGAAAGATCAGGGCATGAATCTTGTTCATGGAGACGCACTTTCTCAACCCATAAAGAAACTCTGGCGAAATCGCATCTTACTTCCTTTAGTTGTTTGGATTTGTATACAGTAAATTGTTAGGCAAATGGACAGTGCGACCTCATCTAGATTGAGCATTTGCTAGCTCAAAGGAGCTCACAGGTGAAGCAAAACTAAGTAATAAGACTTGAAAAGGTAAGCAAGTCAGGCTCAGATTCAGGTTTAAGCTGGGAATTGCACTCAGTCTCAGGCCAGGTCTTGTGGACTTGGATATGGCAAAGAAGAAGAAGTATTACGTTCTTAGCATTCGGTATAAAACGTCATTAAGTGAACTTTTCAGAAGCTTGAACTTAATCCTGAAACTTCATAACCATTCTTATATGCAACTGCAATGTGCCTTAGACAAAGAATACCGTCTTACGAATTATATGAATGCATATAAGCTATGACAGAGACAAGCATAAGAAGCCATAAAATTATGTATACCACCATTTATCAGTCCTCTAACAACAATAAATCAAATATTGGCTTAAATCCCTAGTGCTTGTTTTGCAGAAACAACACATTGTTGCTTGTGTGCTTACAGCTGCAATAAGCTTCATGTCTGAAATTGTTCCAAGAATCTTGTCTTCCAAATCTTCAACAACCGACTAAGCTGTTTGCTACAAACTCGAGGAAAGTGCCCTGCAAAACAACTCACAACTTTGGATCAGGCGTGATACCAGATACAAAGACATTCGAGTCTCCTGTGACTGAGCTAGAACGAAAAATGTTTCTTAAAACAGAGTATAGCTAAAAGCAGTTTCGCTTATCGTTATACTAATACAAAACCGGTCGCTGAGAACTTCCTCTTATCATTGAGACACTGCAGAAACAAGTTCCAGAACCTTTAAGGCTATATAACTAGAGCAGTATATTGATTCGGAGTAGTAGCTAAAATTTCTTGGATCGATTGTTCTTAAACTTCTTAGAGAACCAAAGCAGAATTTGGCATCCCTTGTTTAGACGAAACCTATAAAACAAAGCTCTACAAAGTGCAACAGAGTTTGCACTGTTCAAAGCAACAAAGCATACATCTACAGTAAACTCAAGCCACATTTATGGATTGTGAATCTGTGATTGCGTAATTCTCCAAGGCTAGAGCATCTGATCAAGCAGGAGCGTACTTGAGATTGTACCAAATCCAAATGAACAATTTACCTTACAAAGATTTATCATCTTGCAACAGGTTTTTGAAGCAGAGCCGTCAAGAAAACTTCACCATGTTTCGAATCCATTTTGTTCGCCACCGCCCATTTCACCTTCTTGTAACCCAATTTCCCGATCATCGGCGCATAGACATTTTCAAGGTCGACTTTTTTGCTAAAGAACCGATCCAGCCAGAGATAACCACCGCCTCGGAGAATCCGATCCAAATCGAAGAAGAAGAACTCCATAACCGTCACAGGAATCCACCGGTTCACCGCTCGTCCACACCGTACCAAATCCACCACGCCGTCGAACACCGGAAGCCGCTGCTGCAGAGGCACGTGAAGCGGCACAAGCCCTCTCAACGCCACCGCTTCGCTGTACGGCGCGTTGAAATTCATCGTCGTGGTCAGGACCGTGACATTGCGAGCCTTCATAGCGGCGGCGAACGATCCGGTCCCACCGCCGATGTCGATCCCGAGGCGGAGGACGGAATTGGCGGATTTGGCGATCTGGAGGAGCTGCGAGATCGGGAGATCGAGCTCCGATTTGTAGGTAGAGAACTGAGATTTGGATTTCTCGAGGGAGAGATCGAAACCTAGATCGGGGAATTTAGTAGTCAAGCAATCGAAGGTCTTGCAGGAGTAGTAAGACCAGATAACATTCGAATCAGGCTTCGAGTCCGACGGATTTCGCGGCGTCCGGGAGAAGCAACGACGGCGAGGGAGTGGGTGGCAGCCACGGAGGATGAGCTTCTCGACGACATCGGTGTCGGAAGGGCAAAGAGAGAAAGGAGTGTAGTTCATGTACTCGTGGAGGAGGTCAGGGTAGTTGTGGCAAGCGGAAGCAATCGGTGAGAGCTTAGAGTAAAGGAGGAGATCTTTCGGTGCGGAGGAGGATACGGCGGCGCGTGAGGTCGCCGCCGACGCAGTTACAGTGGATTTGTCAGGCTGGTGGCTTGTGAGGTGGTTGATGGCGGCGCGGATGGTGTGGAGCTGGCGGAGGAGGTGGTCGGGAACTGTGGGAACAGAGGACTGTGAGGATTTGACGGTGGATTGGAAGAAACTGGTGGTGGAGGACAGATGGTAGAGAGAGAGGATGTTCGTAGCTACCATGGCTACTAGTAGAAGCAGGTTCAAGCTCATAGTGAATCCCGCCATTTCTGTAGCTCCCTTCTTCCTCTTCAGCGAGAGCTTCCGAGCTCGGATCCAAGTTGTTGAATCTCGAAAAGTTTCTTGTTTTCTCACACAGAGATTCTTGGCTTTTTGTTGAGAACCTGATTCTTGGGTTTTAATGGTGTTTTAAAGGCAAGATTTCTGGGGTTTTTTCAGGTTAGATTCTTGGAGCTAGTGACACTTAGAGAACTGTAAGATAAGCTTTTTCATCTAAGGAGACCTTGAAGTCAAATCTTGTAGTAGATACAAACAGAGATCTGAGTGTATATGTATTTATATTTATATTATAATTTTACAATGGAAAATGCATTTATTCGAATCCAATGTCATTATTAGTTTTCCCAAATTTTGCATGGAAAGAGTAATAATCCTGGTGAAAAGTTGTTGGCACAGTAATTAAAATCCTCTTTCTTTGATTTAAGGGCACGTAGAAATTTTTGCAGATCTGTCTGTTCACATGTCTTGTCTTTTTTTGTTTTTGCCCTTTTTACAGACTATAGATAGTTATGTCTTCTATTGCATGAAAATGGCATATGATTTGTAAACTAGGAGTATCAAAACAAGAAAAACTTATTCGAGTTTGTTTACTTGAAAAAGAAAAACTATATCTTGCTTAATCAATAGAGTTCAAGGCAAATAGTAACTTCCAAAACATATTCATCAGCTTAATCCACATATTAGCACTCTCTTACTTCACACATGATTCCAGTGTTTTTGATTTTAGGATCTTGTTTTGCTACAAAGTGGATATGGAAAGCTAACGAACATTGCACTTCGAATCTAACGCATAACAGAAATTTATGAGAACAAAAGCTCATTGTATGAAACCAATAGCTTCACATGGATCTATTTGGGACAAAAGTTTCTTGAGGAGACCAAACGAAACGCTTTATGCAGCGACCAGATTTCGATAAGTTTCTAGCACTGATTTGTAGAGTCTCTAATAAAACGTTGGGAAGCTAAAAAAAGTTACTGCGTTTATCTATGGTGACCGCTAACTTGCGCCTACACGCGTGAAATATATTCTCACACGTGTGTAGTTGAGAGGGATCTTGACAGTGTCTCCCCCTTTTGTCGAGTTATTACAAAGGAAAAAAAAAAGACAAACTTTCCAAAACTACCGAAGAAAAAACAGAGATTTTTTGTTTTGTTTTTGCGTCAATGCCGGAATCTAGCTCAAGCTTCTCGTCTCTCACTCTCCTAAACATTATCTTCCTCCTCCTTTTACTCTGTCCATCGCTTTCTTCTTCTGAATCTGCGGTTCGTGTTTTGGATCGCGAGCTGTTAGAGATCCGGACAAATCCGAAGCTGGACAAAGCTAATAGGAAACCCAAGTGCTGCGAGATGCGGACTAGATCTCAGTGTTCGGGTTACCCTAGATGCAGGTGGTGTCGCAGTGAAGCTCTCGACGACTTGTGCTTCAGTAAAGCCGAAGCCTTGCGACTTCCAAGTCAAGTCTTCCTCTGTGAGTTATAAATTAACAGATTGATCTATATTAGAATTGTAGTTCTTGCGGAGTTTTGGTTGAGAGAGAGAGAGAGAGAGAGTTGTTTTCTTTCCAAATTTTTACTTGTGTTGTATTCGCTTCTCCCGTTTTGTAACGTTTATGGTGTTGTTGTAATTGTGTTGAGTATCACAAGTCTTGAATTGTACTGGATCTTGATCCAAATATCTATTGGAAGGTGCTTCTTTATTCTTTCTTTTCTCTTATGTTGGATCACACTATAAACTTGGAACATTGTTAGAGAAATGGTCAAAAGTGTTGGTATGCTTTTCGATTGTGGAAGGAGCTGAATATATCAAGTACTTTACTTGTCTCATCTTTCTATGGGCGTTGATTGTTTCTAAAACTAAAGTAATGTAGGTGTTTTCATTTTGGATGTAAACGAAAACAAAACCACAAAATAAACAATTGAAGCCCTCAGTGAAGTCAACAGGATGGTTCTCTGATATGCAGCCTTGTTAGTATTCAAATGGTTAACTTATTGGTAACTTGCTAATGTCTTTTCTTTCCGTCTTTGTTCTAATAGCATTTACATTTGCGTTTTGGTATTGCTCTATTGCGTCACTGCTGGTTTTGGGAGTTTGGAGTAGCTAAGGCCATAGTGAGCAAAGATCTAGTTAACCCTCTCAGGTCGTTTCGCATATCATTTTTTGACAATATCATAAGGCAGTTGGGAAGTTTTTTTGTTTTTGTGTTCTTTTTGGTTTTGTTTTCAAGAAACGCTCCTCATATATGTAGGTGCAACATTGAAGAAAGCAGCATCCCTTTCAACGCCAAAAAAACAAAAAAAAACTTAATTCTCATATACGTAACAGCTTTCGAGGAATTCCACAAGTTTCAGCAGTTCTTGATCTTTCAGGTCATCCACAAAAGCCTTTTATGGGCACTCCATTCTCTGGCTGTAATGAGTAAGAAGCTGGGTTGTCAAAATTTTCTTCTACAGTTCCAAAGTAGTCTTAAAATTGAGACTGTTTTGCGACTCCAAAAAGCTGGATAGTTGCAAAAAAGTTACTGATCTGCCGCTTCTATTTGGCAAATTTTTCATTACTTGTCGCGAAATAGACGCCAATCTAAAACAGGTGTGCGATCCATGATCATTGGAAGGAGATTTGCCCTTCATTTTTGGCAAAACTTTTTTATAGTCGCTAAGTAGTCTCACAATTGAGACTGTCGTGCCACTCCAAAAACGGATAGTTGCAAAAGAGACATATTTCTCGCAAAGAAGTTGCAAATTAGTCTCAGATCAAAACCTTATAGCCTAAATGATTCATTCATGATTTTGAGTTCATATCTATACTTTTGTATTGAGGAAATGATATTTCTATATATAAGATGTAGTTGAATCATAATATCAAACACTCAATTAAAAAGGAATTTCATAAAAATTCGTATTAAAATCATAAAGATCAAAATGAAATCCATAACATAAGTTTGGAAAAGTTATGATATGCAATTTTTTGTGAACCCTTCAACATTTATAAGATTTGATGCTTAATTTAAAATGTATCATATAATTTATCCCTAATACTAAAATAAAACCTAAAATAAAAATACCAAAATTTAGAAGAAAATGTAGTTTTTTTTTAAACCATCGCAAAATGGTTGCAAAATGATATGAATCACTTCAACATATATAAGCGTTGGTGTTTATTATTAAAAAAAAAAAGGACACAATAGACAGTATATCATGCATTCATATTTCTTAATTTCGTATAAAGTAAAACAATAAATGGCTTTTACTTTCCTTTTCTCATTTTAGTGTAACATTAAAAGAAAAGAGAGAAATATGAAAGAAAATAATAGAGACATTGTATAATGAGACAAGACCAAACATGAAGTTGATGTAAAGCTTTTGAGTTAGGGGACTAATCTGAATCCAGTTTAGGAACTATCCCCGATGATAGTTGTATATGAGAAACCCTCAACGCCCTTTTCTGGTAGTTCTTCTGGTGTATTCGCCTCCAAACGCAATGCGAGATCAATCCAAAAAATTTATAGAGGAGAATATTCTCAGAGATGTACAAGATCATCGTCTTGGTTCATTTAGATTTGATTATGTGCACAAGAAAAGTCGGTTTGACAACCAACGATATGATTATGCCAATGTCAAGACCGAGAACTCCATTTGCAACATTACATAAAGCAAATCCATACCTCAAAATTTGAAATCCATACTTCCATATTTGAAATCCAACTTTTTTCGGGTATCGATCTGCTTTGAAGAAAATGCAAGTTCAATAACATTTTGATTTTTTTTTTCATTCTTTGAAACCAAATTTTTTACGACAAAATATTTAAAATACTGTTTTGCCTCATCAGGTTCACTTGAAGTCAACCCCTGGAAAAACATAAGATAATTAGTTGATAAGCTTCAATGATTTCTCTCTTTACTACTCAAAAGCTAAGCCAAAGGCACAAAGTGCTCTGTTAATAAGAAGAGAAATAAATATTTTGTAATATTTGGTAGTCCAATCTATTGCATCACCTCCCAGATTTTTATTCAAGCATTCATACTCACGCATCGAATAAACTGATACAATTTTTTTAGTTTTGTTGTTCGTAGCCTGATATGTTGACGATGTTAAATATGTGTAGTAATGAATAACTAGTTAGAATACAAAATATGTGCAAATGTTTTTAGTTGTTTTGTTACTTTTTAGGGCATAAATAGTTATCATGTCAAAAACTGGTTAACCATTATTCGATTATCTTGTTTTACAAAAGTGGTTGACATTATCAACAAAATTCAACTACATTATTAGCATAACTTTCGTCGCATTACAAAAATTTGAAAAAACATTTAACGCCATGAATTTTTTGAAATCTCCATTTGACTTACATATTCATATGTCACATGCATCAAAAATATGTATTTAACTTGTAAATGATACATTTTATTTATTTTTCTTAAACATGTTCAAATTGTTTTATATAATTTTGATTGAAATTTAGGTGCAACATAATTTTGATCATCGTTAAGAATTTGGACATGATAGTTAGGAATCTGGTCTTCTTTATTATTAAAAATTTGGACTTGTCCATGTGTGAGATCATTAACAAGTTCTTGATCCTCACACAGAGAGGAGGAACACTTAAAAGAAGTACGAATTAGAGATTTAAAGATATAAAAACGTAAAAAAAGAAAGAAAATTCAATACTAACAAAACCTCGCAAAAAGCCAAATCAATAGCATTAAATGTGATTGAATATAAAAATCTTAGAATGAATCCAATACCATTAAATTTGAGTCTAAGCATGGAGTACTCTAAAACACTAATTACGCCAAATCAATAGCATTAAATGTAGAAACTCTTAAATGAAATGACTACCATTAAAATCGAGTCTAAGAATGAAATACTCTAAACTCATGATTGCGCCAAATCAATAATCAATTTGTTTCATTATAAGTGATGTTTAAGGTTTTTACACATCTATTAAGAAAACACAAATTTTTCCTTTAATTTACCTATTTTTCTTAAAAATATCATTAACTATAACAAATTCAACCAATAAAAAATATACAGCATTATTTCATTGGTCAAAAAAATTAAATACATTTAAATTTTTCATAGAAACTAAAAAACATCACTTAATTTGAAACAAAAAAATCTCCTAAAACATCACTTATAGTGAAACGGAGGTAGTACCGATCTTGGTTCATGGTTCTTGTTTTCTTTGAATTTTATCCACCAAAATCTCTAGTAATTGAAAGCATTCAATGGTAGTTTCGAAAACAGTTACTACTAAAACTATTTTTTTATAGGGGAAAATTAGAAATAAAATATACTGTATACTTTTTTATATTCTTGTCGATCTACATATTTCTAAAAATAACTTTCGGTGGATTAGACTTTATATTAATAAAAATCCGATTATACCTAAATCCCGTAAATATTTTGTTCTAACGAGAGCACTAAATAATTTTGTTCTAATTGGGTTTTGTTCTTGTACTCAATATCTAACGTTAGAGTGTGTGGCGACTTATTCATTTTTTTTACTGAATCAGATCAACTTCATTTATTGTTAATATCATTTATTTTCCTTAGACTAAGATGTTAATATCATTTATTGTTATTAATAATATGCAAGTCCAAAACTTCCTTTTTTTTTGCTTCGTATTTTCTTGGTTATATAACACACTTTCCAGTTTCCAATCACATTTATGCAGTTAAAAACGCTGAATAATGAAGGAATCTTCCTCCCTTTTTCAACATTAAAATAAAGTTAGGCTGTATCATCCCTCCCCAAAGAAAATCAACAGAAAGAAAGAAAGAATCCAAAATGAAACAAGTTCTACAAATAAAGGCCATATGTTTATGTATGTGCATCAAATCAGTTTGTTGGATAGAAGTTCTGATGCTGCATCCCTTAAATCTTCGTACTGATAACATCCATCGAAGAATTCTGCAAGCTTCATCAGTTCTTGATCTTCCATGTCATCCACAAAAGGCTTAATGTGAACTCCATTATCCGGCTGCAACGAGTAGGAGAAAGGGTTATCGTCAACTAGCAAAACACTCCCGAGGTCTTTCCTCGCCACCAAAGATAAGTCTTTCGCATATCTTCCATTCATTTCTGTGCATGAGTCTCGATACAGCCGCTGAGAGATCACACGGTTCTTGTCAAGTTTATCCAAAACCTGTGAAGCATATTCAGGCAAACCGGCTGTGAAAACCGCCACTCGGTAATTCTTACCGATCCTTTCAAGAAAATCGGTAACTCCTGGTCGCGTCACCACAAACATCGGTATAACCGCTCCTTCGATCTTTATCCTCACCGTGAAATCCACGTTAACCCGGACTGGTGGTTCCATCGATGAGTGCACCAATGTTTCATCGAGATCAAGAAAGATCGTCCTTTTCTTGTCATTACGTTTTCTCAGAGGAGGCTGCTGCTGCTGCTGCTCGTGTTTCTCGAGCTTTTTGTAGCCTTGTTTCGTGGTGGCTCGATGGCTAGGAGTTGCGCTAGCTAGACGGAAAAACCTGGAGACGCAACGCAAGAGGCGGTTGTGGAATGTGAAGATTGACATGTTGAGGGATGTGAAGATGGAGCCAGCTGCTGCAACGGCTGCAGCCGAACATCTGGATTGATGTTGATGGCGGTTCCTCCTTCCATGTTTATGACGACCGAATGATCTCGGGGTCGGTTTCGCGAGAAATCCATGGCACGCCATTATCAAGAAATCAGAGTTTAGAACAGTGAGGAGATCCCGGGTTATCTTTTTCAGCTGGCTCAGATGGAAACCTGGTGAAATGGTGTTATGTATATAAAGCTTTAAAGGTTATAACTTCCATGCCATTGGCTTTGGAACTGAAAGGCACTTGATTTGGTATAGTTTAGTTTATTCAGGTTGTGATTAGAGGCTCTGAGTTATTTTTAGCTAAAAATAACAGTTTCTGGAAATGGACACATATTTGAGTTCTTTTTGTTTCTCCATGTGTTTCTCTCAATGGACAGCAAAATATACATATTAAATAATATATTTGAGTGAAGGAAAAGTGTTTGAAATAATATAGGGGTTCAGAGATTTTCATGGGATTACAGTTGAAGTAAATGACTCCTGCATTGAAGTAAATAATATTAGACATCTTGTACATGTATTATTTGACACTATACTAACAAATTCTGAAATAATGTAATTTCAGTATGTTTATAAATGAAAATATGTTCTCTGCTCCTCTCTGATACTAATCAATGTAATCATTATCAATTGTGAAGAGAGACTGAAAGTAGCCATTATATTACTTATCACACTCGTTTTAAAGAAGAGTTTATAAGATTTACAATTTAATCAAAGAACTTTTAGGAACTAAAGTTAACAGGAACTGAAAATACCGTTTTCAGATTGTTACAAACATGATGTACAGCAACTGTTGATTCATCTACTTCCAGTCGTGCTTATGCGCAAGCTCTCTCTACGTCGTGTTCTTGGGATGATCATAGGTCTGCAACAAACCAACGCGAAAAGCAGTTCCGTAATGAACAGACCCATGCTGATCCAGACGAACAAAGTTTTCCGCCATTTCCATATAATTTTTTTGAAGAAAGGAAGATCTGATTCAAGCGACAGGGACGCGTCGTACAGCTCTGGGATACCTGCCCCGGGTCGAAACTCCGCCCGTTGTTCGATCATTATCTTTAAGCAAGCAGTGGGAATGTCCTTTTCTGCAAAGCCTTTCAACTTCAAGCTCAAGGTTTGGATCTCAGAGACATATCCCGTCACTAACGGAACCACTTTGAAGAACGTCTGCACAAGACGGATAGGCTCGCTTCTGAATCTTAACATGCAAGGACGCCTTATACTCGCAAGTGTTTGACCATCCGCAGATAAGAAATCCACCCGAACCTTCAACAAACACATGATCCCATATCAATATCAATGAGCAAGCATAAAGTCTATGTAGTGGATTCCCTAACGCATATCGAACATAATTTGTGGTCTTCATTTTCTGCATAGCTTTGTGACAACATGGGAAACGATTCTCAAGCATGATTATAAGCCAGTGCAGATGCAATGCTTAGAGTGTTAAGATACAGCTTATACCAATACCTGAAACATGCCGAGATTTTTATTGTACGCAGACTCAGGTAATGTCATCGAAAGAGTGATCTCTAACTTGTGGTCTCGAGGGATAGCTCGCAATCCCCTGATCTTCGACATTTCATTACTTTCCTTGCAACTTCCATCACAAGCAACACCGGCACACGAGGTTATGGCCACATACGCTTCTGGACTATTCTTGGTGTAATCGAAATTCAATATCTCCTTGACTACAAATGGTTTATCCGCTATACGGTTTATCATAAACCCACCAAGCATAAGCGCCGAAACCAACAAGCCAAACAACACAATGCCTACATACACAGCCCAAAACAAACCCGATCCGAACTTCCACGCAACATTCACCAATTGTTTGGTATCTTTAAACCAACTCCACTTAAAGGGACTCATAGTTCCGAATACCATATCACTTATTCCTGCAACACTTGTCGTTAAAAAGCGTCTGCCAAGCCTAATTGTGCTAAAGGGATCAAAAACGAAGAGGAAGCACCAATTGAGCAACCGTGGAGGAAATTTGAAAAAGCTTATCATTAAACTGACTTGAAATTCGATTGCTTTGAACACTAGCCCAGCCAAAAACCCAAGGAGGGACCAGTCTGTTGAATCAGGTTCCCGGAGCTGCGGTGTTGATCCGGCGTAGTCGTCTCCTCGCTCATCGCTCACGGTGGTCACCGTGGATTCTTCAGTTTTCTCTCCGCTCATGCTATTCCCATCCTGAAACGGGTCAACCCGGTCCCGACCCGAATCAGTTACATCCATATCATTCCCTTTATCCTTAGTTACATCCAAATCGTTCTCTTTTTCTGGAGATAGATCAATTAGTTCCTTGGTTGAATCAATAACGTCGCTATCATTCTCGCTTGTCTCGAAATTGCCGCTCTTTTCGACATAGCTCGATTTCCCACCGACTTCAAATCCATCGGAAGAGGAAGAAGACGGCTCCGTATCTACATCGGAACGGATCAAATTCCGACGGGGTGCCGACCTTCGCCGGCGGAGACTCGCGGCGGAGGGATTACCAGGGAGAGACGGGTATTGACGGTGGGAATCGCAGCGGATGGGGAAGCAATCGTAATAAAATTCGTCAGGTGCGTCGAGGAATCGATCGAAATCGTCGTCGGTGATGGTAGGGTTAGATGAGGACTCCATTGGATCAATTCATAAGATAACCCAGAAGAAGAAGAGATTGCGGAAGTTGTGGGCAAAGGCATCGGTGACGAGAAGCGTGATAGCTGACAAATGGCGTGACCCACCCATTTATTTTTCTATTTTTTATTTCTTTTAATCGGCGGGATCCTTTAGGACCATCATCAAACCGGTTTACTTGATAACCGGAGCTAAATTTCTAAATCAAACCTTTGGGAATTTACAATTCACGAGATATATATACTTATCATAATTTTTAAGTAGGATCTGATCTGTCGACGTCGGACAGTGGCTGGTTGGTTTTGGTTTGAGTGGTTGGCTTGCTCCGGTTCTGATTGGGCTCAACTTTCAATAGTGATCGGCTCTACGTTGTCTTTGAGGTTTCATTGAGCATCTTCAACTCTCTGTTTGTTGTTAAAAATTGTGTTATTTCCAGTTTCAATTGTCTCTCTTCGTCTCTTGTTTGACGAATGGATAGTCTTTGGGTTAGTAAGCTTTTGAATCATGGTTTCTTAAGCCATGTCTTGTCCCATTGAGTTCTCGTTGTTTAGAGTTGGCCTAGGCTTTGGTTTTGGGCTCGTCTTTTGGATGGTAATTTGCTGCGGAGGCATCTACTTGTCTTTCCTTGAAGCTTGTTGGGGTTTTGGGGTTTGGTTTCAAGACGAAGCAGTGGATTCGATCTTCTTTTCTTCTCTTGCGAGGAGGTGGCCAGTTTTTTGTTTGTAGGTGGCTGAGACTGGTTTGCGAGTGTCCGCGTGTAAGAGAAGTTGATCTTGTTTGGCGTTTTCCCAGTTGAAGGTCAAGGTTTTTCCTTGTACTTAAGTCATCTCGAGTGCTTCGTCTACTGGAGGTGGAAGTGTTGATGTGGTTCTTGGACTCAGTTCCTTTCGTTCCCATGGTTATTCTTGCTGTTCTGATGTTGGTTGTGTTCGATTTAGTTCTTTCTGCAGTCTCTCCGGTCTTCTGGTGGA
>OVAY01000882.1:0-42104 GCA_900406395.1 Kernera saxatilis | reverse complement strand
GAGAGGAGGAGCCAGGTTTCTGATAGTAGATCCGGCCAAGGAGCTTCGTGATGAGAGATATCACGAAGAGATCGTATGAGTCTGTGAAGAAACCCATACCAGAGATTATAATCGTCGTGATGTGATACCATTGAACCTTTGCAACGTCGAGAGCTTTCAAGATACTGCCTTCTTCGTTAGCCATGTCGAGTATTTTTTCTTCTTCTAACTCTGAAAACGAAACAAGTGTAAAAAATTGTTAAAATATATAAAGAAAGTTGTTGTAACAAATAAAGGAAAAAGATTTGAATATACGTTTTAGGAAAAAAAAAATCTATCAACAAACAAACTATTCCTAAAAATTAGGGATTCGAGATTTATACTGAAAACTTTGCGATAAACAAAGATATAACACAGAAAAATCATGCCATGGTTTCTTTTTCCTTTTATAGAAAGTGCCATGGTTTCTTCTCTCATGCAAGATTCATGATTCATCGAACAAATTTGTTTCCGTGTTGAAACATCTGATAAATGTTGTTACAAAATATATGTATAAGTATATTTAGAAATTAAATATAATTAAGGAATGATCAAGTGATTACCAACAAGGGATTAGCTCCGAAAGACTCCTTTTTGGCTTTAATTAGGGTTTATAGTTTTATATATATAGATATAGAGATGAGAGCACAATAGCATATTCTATTGGGAAAAGGAATAGAATTATCGTGAGAGTGAAAAATAGGAGAGTATAATGCCACAATTTAATGATTTTTGTTTCGTGATTAACTCTAACAAGTTTTCTTTAAAATCATTATAATTTTAAAATCTAAATATTTTGATAAATATTGGGAAACTGAGAATATTCCTTTTTTAATGATCGTTTAAAAATAATAATCGAGTTTAATTCTAGAGACAGGTGGACATACAAAATCCAATAGAAGTATAGAACCAAAATTCATGAATCCAAAATCGAAGCAAATTAATAATTGTAGTGGTATAGATTTTTTTTTTCGTCGAATAAACTTAACTAAATTCGAAGAAATTCAAATTTTGGGCAACTCAACCGAATAAACCGGAATTTAATACAAATAAATTTATAAAAATTCATTTAAATATATTAAAAATACATAACATAATTCAATTAATTATTTTCATTTATTTTAATTCTTTTTTTTTCTATTTATCTAAACCTAACCGAACACGTACCAAAATAAAACTATGTACCCATTCGGCATTCCCTAGTAAAATCTAACAAATTCGAACCCAAAAAAATTAATCCAAACCAAACCGAAAATCGAATGTCGAAACCTACTTCTTCTTAAATAATGATCTGCAATATAAAAAATTAGAAAACAATCTTTTATTTTATGTGAAGTTTTTATTTTCTTCTCTATATATGAATATATGATAGCCCACATGGTTGTGGTCCAATGGTCGGCGAGACTTGAGAATGTGCTACCACACTCCCCGGGTTCGAGCCTCCCTAGAAACAAAAATCACAAGTCTGAACTTGGGCTTCGGTCCAGGCAGGTTACCTGGTAGTCGAAAGACTCGGTTTTCTTTTTGGTTGGGTTTATAGTTTTATATATATAGATAGAGATGAGAGCACAATAGCATATTCTATTGGGAAAAAGAACAAAATTATTGCAAAACTAGGAGAATATAATGCCATAATTTAATGGTTTTTGTTTCTTAATTAACTCTAACAAATTTTCTTTAGTATCATTATATTTTAAAATATAAATATTGGAAAAGATTAACCGATTATATTGTAGGTGTGAAAACAAGAGATATAAGATTAACTGATTATATTGTAGGTGTGAAAACAAGAGATAGTTATTTGTATAATTAAGAGTCGAGCTGGGTTGTGTTAGAGTTTTGAAGTTTCTCAAAGCATTTGTTAAAACTGTGTGACAATATTTATAAGTTTTAGCCGGTTGGATGAGATTGTAGAGGAAATATTTGTGATTTTTAAAGCCTTTTACTTCATACAAGTGTGCGAAATAAAATTGATGTTAAGGAAATATGCAAATTGTATTGATGTAAACATAATGTTCATGCATTGCTTTGTACTGAATCCGTACAGAAGAAGTCTTCCTAAAAATGGCGCTTAAATGATCAAAATACAGTAGATTATATTTCAAGTAATTATGTAATTTTGTTTAACTAACTTATATCTTCAAATTTTGGGAAATATTGAGGATAATTTTTGATGATGGAGACGAAGATGCTTCAAAGATTGCAAGTAGCTATATGAGATGTTTGGTGTTTTATAAATTCTTGTGCTATGAAATAATATGAATAAATTATGAGTTTTCATAAACCTATGATTTTGCATATTTTGAGATGGACTATGAAGATGATGGTATTGAGGGATTGTAATTTTAGAGATGGATTACGATTTTGCAGATTTGGTATTTAGATTATTTTTTTTTTGTCTTTTATTAGAAGATCTTGTACTTTGGATAAAAATTGGAAGCAGAAGTATTGTTATGGGACTTTGATTTTGTGATTTGTTTACTTTTTATTTGTTACAAAATTTCCAAAAATTTGATATTATTTTTCGAAGATATTGAGACTACTCAAGGTGCGTGAAACTTCGTATGATTCAAATCAAGAATTGGGTAACCATGAACCCATGTGGGTTTTACTTGTTTGAACTCAACCTAAATATTATGAACTTTTCAGGTTTTTTCTAGGCCATGGGCTTTTATGGGCATGTTTTTTTGTGGATTAGACATGGACTGGTTTTTAATCCACCATAACATCTCTAGGTAGGGATGAATCAATCTCCTCAAATATACAGACTCAAACTAACAAACAATTCATCGTGTTGTCCAAGTTTCAATTTCCATGGTTCCAAGCACACAACATCTCCTAAAACACCTAATTTTCAAAACACACATATCATCATGGATAGCGTGAAGAAGCATTGTTGTTTCCATCTACATTCTCTTATTGAGGATCAAGTTTGATTAGAGAGATGCTTCACTCTATATATTAAAGTTCAACTCAAACAAAGACAAAAAAAAATAATCCCAAGAGGATCTCATTAACGTACACCAATGAGGAAGTTGTACGGTAAAACCTATTTATGACCCAACAAATCAGAAATTAGTATAATATAAACATAGAGGCGATATCTACTATATAACACTACTTTCCATTATCATTCACCAATAAAACAAAAAACAAACAAAAAACCAATGTGAGATTTACCATATATTATACACACAACAAGACTATATAATATACATTCATAATGATTAACAAATACTTGGAATGAATAATTTGGGTTGTTCTGATAAATCCATCAAAGTCTCCTCAACTAACTCCTCCAGCAACTTCAACTCTAATTCTTCTCCCATGGAATCCATTTCCAATCTCAAACTCTCCGGCGACCCAACCTCCGCTACTTCAATCCTCACCACTTTATTCACCGCCAAGCTGCTCAAGTCGCCGTCTTCATCCCACCACCGATCTTCCACTCTTCTGTTACCGGTTAAACATTCTTGCATCCGGTTTATCATATAAACACGCAATGTCTTGCCAGAGAGAATCATGGGCCTACGAGGTCCGAGATAGCTCGGTGTTAGCTCCAAGAGCAATGTGTTAACGAGGTCGAACACTAGCTTCTTCACGTTCGATCCGAGTCTTTGATGTTCCGTCGAGTCTGCATAGCTGTTTCTCAGAGATGGGTCTAGTGGGCTTTCTGCGGAATGCCATTTAGACAAAAGATTGTCTACGATCGACGATGACGATGACTCTTCATCGAGATCAGCTGCTGATAAGAGTGTGTTGATGAGTAGACGCAAGTCTTCTTCTTCGTCTCTTGTAGAAGTAGTAGAGCGTTTAGATGAGTAGCACCGAGCTACTGTTGAGTCTCCGAATGAAAAATTCCGACCAATGGACCCTATCGGAGGCGATTTGCCTAATAAGTTGGATTTCATGGACATCATCTCCGGTTCTGTTTTTTTTTCCAAAATTTTTCCGGTTTGTAAGGAATCATATGAAACGGGATTAAAAAAAGAGTGAAACTTTAGATGAAACCTTACCAAGAGAAGAGGATGATCTATTCAAAACAGAAGAATTAAAAAAGATTCCATCATCCTCATCGAAAGAAGTTTCCAAGACCGAAATTGGGCTCGGCTCATCGCGCCACTCGCTAGAGCTTCCAAAAGTTGCTGGCTTTGCAATTGATAAGCCCGCCTGTTGAGAGATACAAAAGAAAAAAACAAATATTTGTTGGTAAATAAAACAATGCAAACAGATGAATAGATTGAAACCAGCAAAGGTGTTTTATATGATTACAATACCTCCCGAGAAATCGTGCTTCTGGCAGACAATGATGCATCAAATTCATCGTTACACCGAGAATCCAAGATTTCGGGATTAACCACTTGGGATTCCTCATAAGATCTCTCCTTACTGGCTTTCTTGTTCCTTGAGAAAAGAAAGTTTGAGACTTTGCCTTTCAGAGACCATTTCAAGCTCTTTGACTTTGTCAGCTCCCCTGGAACTTTGGATTTGCCCTTGTTGGTATCAAGGGCTTGGTGACCAAGACTTGTCGATGATTCAGGGAGAGATTTTGACCGTGTAAGGCTTTCAAGAGGCTTTAAATTTCCTTCTTCTCTACTGAAATTACCAGCTAAGCAAGATGCAGACACTCTATGATCCCCCTGTTCATTACCATCGTTTGTTTCTTCTTCGGTTCTAAGAACTTTCTTTAAATCTGAAAGTGCAAGCATATCACCTAAGGTACTAGTAGAGACTTTCTTTTGGATAACTTTGGCCTCCTGTAGATTCTCATTGGATGCTGCCATCAATGCCCATCTTTCCGAAAGCCGTTTCTTGGCCTCTCTGCAGACGGATGATGACTCTGGAGAACCCGAGGCTCTGCTAAAGGGCGAAGAAGAAAAAGGGCTATCGTACTTGTTGATATAATCCCACGAATGCCTAGAAACCGGTGACATGATTTCAGAATCTGCATAATCATTCTCAGATCTGTTAAGAGAACTATCATCGCCTATATAGCCGTTGGAGAATACAGAAGAATGTAAAGTTTCTTCCTTAAGCATCTGTCTCTTCACTCTTCTAACCACATCTTTTGACTCTCTCTCTTCAAAATCATCCGCAGGTAAACCTCTTGGAGAGGTTGGACATGATGAAGCCTTTGTAACATGGCCGTTAGGTTTCAAAACAACTATCCGAGTTGATTGCTTTGTCGGATATTCTTCTTCAACCGGCCATTTGAACAAATGAAGACTCTTTTCACTCTTCATCCCGTCTCTCGAAGATTCTATTGCTGCTTCATTTCCTAACTTTTCGTCATCAACGGTCTTTGAAGGCTTCAAAATAGTGATCCGCTTTGACTTCTCTGGGGTTGATGGCGCTGTGGACTGGAAACTCTGGAGATGATGAGAGAAGAAGTTATTCGATTCCTGCAAAAACTCGAGGAACAACTCCTTGTTCGAACTCAAAACCTCCATAGCTTCTTGAAACTCCTTGGAATGTCGAAGTTTATCGTCTGTAACCAAACGTTTCGCCTCCAAGAACTTTTCACGGACAATCTCCATCTTCTTCTTGCTTAAACCCTCCACACCGTTATTACTTAATTGCCCAGGTTTCTGCCAAATCTCATAGACATCTTTATATTCCCCGTGACTTAACGACCTCTTTAACCGAGATTTTGAGCTATTACTCCTTTGAGCAATTGCATCTGGTTGTGTCTGAGGAAAGGAATCAAGACCCATTAACTTTGCAACCAAATTTGTCGAACCGAGCTTAAAATCCAATTCTTTCGACATTTCCTCTGCTAGAAGCTTCTTCATCGGTGTTCCATTGACTCCAACAGTACAACCATTCCTCACATCCTATACACTCAACAATGAACAGAAGATGAACACTTTCACATACATAAAACAGAAAGCAATAACAGAAAGCAATTGTCTTTAAAGGTTTTTAAACTCACAACTTTATCTTCTATTTGATCAAAGAATTGATTCCTCTTGATAGACCCTGTGAAGCCATCATCATCATCATCATCATCATCAAATGCCTTAAAGAGCATAACTTAAAAAAAAAAACCCAAAAGGTTAAGAGATAGAAGAAACCTAACCATCATCAAAATGGGGTTTCTCAGTGAGCAATTTCTTCCCACTACCAACAGTTCCGAAATCGAATAGATTAACCATCCGACCCAAACATCCTGGAATCTGTCTCCCAACTCCTTGAGGCTGATTATGAACGTTTCTTCTTCGATTCCGATTCATTTTTTGGTTTTCAACGCCTGAAACATCACAATTAAGTTAACAAAGTTACAAAAAGGAAAAGAAAAAATAAACTTTCTCAATCAAGTCCAAGAAGAACCAATGAATAGTTAAGAACACAAGACAAACCAATAGTTTAGAGTAGAAAACTTCGGATTCAAGCTTTTTTGTTTTTCCTTGCTGGATTATGAAAAAAGACTTGGACTTTGAAAGAGATTTATGAAAGGAAACAAAAATCTTTGGAAATAAAGAAAGAAATCTAGATAATTAAGAGCAAACAAATTCGTCGAATCAGAAGCATTTATTAGCCGAAGAGATAACTTCCAGTAGCGTCCACAAACGCAAACGCAGCAACTGCGTTACCGACACCGTAAGAATTAAGAACAGAGATAGAGAAATAAGAAAAGGCAAGACGAGAGAGGCGAAATTACAAAAAGGGAAAGAGAGAGATTTAGGGGAAAAGGCAGAAAATCAGGAAAGTCTTAAGCTTTTCCTCACCGAGCATTTCGCAAAAGAACTGTAAAAGTAACAGTCTAAGGTTTCACCAAAACGTCGGCGTTTCAACGGATAGAGAGAGTCGACAGTACAATAGAGAGAAAGACAAAAGACCTGTCTGCCGGAATCTGCATTATCCGGCGAAATTTCCGCTGGAAGATTCGATTTACAGACTAAAAGGTACAAGCTTTTTTCCGGCGATTAAACGCGATAAAGCTGGAAGCTTTTTTTTTTTGGTTTTCGCTATCAAGACTTGAAGTCAAGAAGATTGTGGTGACATCACCGACGCAATGTCGGACGCGAAACGCGTTGATTAAATGCGATTAAATTGAAGGCGACAGGTACGGAAGTGGACGAGAGAGAGAGAGAGAGAGGTGTGTTGTCCATAGATAATGGAGCAGGTTACGACTTCGGAACGAACAAAACGGAGTTAGGTTTCTTATTATTCTTTTTCTAAACGCGTTTCTATCATACAATAGTATTAATTGTGTTAATTATTGATTATTAATGTCGGAGATTTAAATATTTTTTATGATTTAAGTATTCTTACTAATTTCCTAATATCCTTAGTCTAGTATATACCATATTGGAATATTCAGATTTCCTTAGTCAGACTGTTTTGTTTATTAGTCTAGAAAATATTGATTTGATTGGAGTTTATATAAATTCAAGAAACAATTATGGAAAAAATAAATTTGAAACCTTGAAAAGTGAGAATAATTGTAATCATTGCGGGCTTATTAAGGCATGCAAAAAATTTTAAATTTGAAAGTTTTGGAGTATCTTTCAACTATACGTTAATGGAATAATAATTATGAACCGGTTTCAAATTATGAACCCATGCTTTCATGATTCAACACTCCTGTAAGAGATTTTACTTATTATTTTTGTTTTATTTATATATAATGCATTACATTATTTTTGTGTACGAAAATGGAGAAAAATCGTTATTAGCTTCTGATGGGCTTCGGATTTATTTGATAGGGTACAGATAGGGTTAGAGATATCATTAATTCGTAAGGGCAAAAATGGGATTTAAATTTCTTGGAATACCAAATACCTTATAGAATAACAACTTGCCTAATAAAGACTACATGATTTCATATTAATAATTTTTCTTACTTATTATACCAAAAGTAATATCTGTAAATACCAAATACTCTTCAATCATTGTAGCCTTTTTCCAAAATGTTCTAACTTTGCAGTCTGAAAAAGCCTAATAAGAGGGAATACTCTACAATTTTTTGTTTAGTTCAATTCTTTCAACTAGAGGGAACATTATCTACTTTTTAATCTTTGTTTGTAAATGTTATAATTTCCAGATTATATATCGCATATTTTACAAAGAAAAATATATGTATGAAAAATGAAAACAATATTATATAAACAGAAAATCTATTATTATTATATATATTTTTTAAACTGTTTATATTGAGAGGAATGTTAAAGCTCTGAACCTATGGATGATACGTTGTAGAATGTGCTGTTGTCTTCATTTTAATAAGAACTTGGTATTTTTATAAGCCCACCAACCCATCATGAATGATATTTTATATAATTTTCATATTATTATTTTATTTACTTCAACTCATACTATATGTTTTTTCACCAATCATTCATGCCTCGGCAGCAACGATACGTCGCATTTTTATTCTGCCATGAATCATATGTTTTAAAATTATTTTTAAATTAGGGAATTCTTAAACTAATATCAAAAGCTAGAATTCTCTTTGCTGGCACAAAGATTTGATGCTTATGTTGCTTTGTATAGGTTGTAACTTTGTAACGTTTAAAAAGTTCATATATGAGAATATTAGAGGATTGATTTTTTTTTTTTTTGAACATTTAGAGGATTGATTTCGTGATAGATTAGACAACTAAACCAAAATCAGAAACTTTGGCTCGCATATCAACTCTCGGAAGAATGTTAGGCGGTTTAAAAGTTTTATGTATGTAATTATGACTTAAGCAATCGCTCAAGACCACCATAAATTTTGTAAGGTTTTTTAATTCTTGTATTTTCTTGGCATAGTTGATACTAATAATCATTTGTTTTTGTTTTAAAAGTTTCTCATTTTTGAAACTAAAATTTATATTTTTGTCATTTGTTCTTCTTTTCTTTTTTTTGCTTATTTTTTTCTTCTCTTATTTGAATATTTCATAACTAAGATGTATTGAAAACATCAAAATTTGTTAAAATGAAAACATCAAACGTTTGATCTTCAAAAGAGGGTAGCCGGCAAAATTTTACATGCTCTTCATGCTCATAAGTCATACCAAAGGATATTTCATTTACACACTCCATAAGTTTAACGCATATACAGAAAAAAAAGTAGAAAATTTCTTATTGTAGATACAATATTTGGCCCTTAACATGTGAGCATTACAGACCACCCTAGAGAGATTCATTCTTTCTCTGATGAAAGTTGCTTAGCAAGTAGAAGAAGACCAACTGTTGTGAAGCCTGACAAGACGGTTGACGCATAAAACATTGCTAAAAGAGACGCTCTCAGAGACTGCCCAGAAGAACAAAAACATTGACAAAAATGTCAATTTACAAACCCTCAAAACCAACCTTTACTAGCTAGGAGTGAAATGTTTGATCGGCCAACCTTTGCGAGTAGCAAAGCATTATCATTTGCGTACTCCAATGAACTCTCTGGTATGTTTTGGATCCCCTGACTCACTTGCCATGAAAGTATCCTGTTTGATTCCAAGTGTGAATTGTTTTGTTAAAGACTGTGATACACAACTCTTCGTAGGTAACTCTTATTGAACTAATTCCACAAATACCCAAAGACGAATGCAATGGCAGCTCCCGCGTAGGCTTTCTCTGGACTCACAGCAACTTGAAGGTCCCCAAACTGCAGTTAAAAAAAAAAAACAATATTATCAGCAAAGTTAAGTAGCTTTCAGTGAATGTATAAGAGAAGCCATATATTATGTATTACCTTAAACATCCTTGTTTGCGATTTGGATTCATTACTGACTGAAACAGATGATGTACTTGCAGATAGAACCTCTCCAGTTTTAATCATCGCTTTGGCAATCTGCAAGTTCTCAGCAATATTAGTTCTTGTAGGCATGACTCATTTATACAGACGAACAATTGATTAATGTGTTATTGTGCGGTTAAGTCTCACAAGGTAAACAATCAGTAGAAGAAACAACACCTACATTTGAGATTCAAGTACCTTCTGCAATTCACCTTGACCATACTGTCCCATGCCTCGGAATCTTTTTCCCGCAGATATCAGACGCC
Organism: Kernera saxatilis; assembly: GCA_900406395.1. Classification (NCBI taxonomy): domain Eukaryota; kingdom Viridiplantae; phylum Streptophyta; class Magnoliopsida; order Brassicales; family Brassicaceae; genus Kernera; species Kernera saxatilis. The sequence goes on along the minus strand of OVAY01000882.1, from coordinate 32,099 downwards.
TCCCAAAGGCTGAACATAAGAAGGGTAAAACATCGACAAGGGAATGGATCTTGAAAGATGTATACCCACATAGTATAGAGCTAGTTCTTGTTACCTGATTTAGCACCATATGTTAATGAAGTTTCCAGTTCGGGAAGTTTCTTCATTAAACTACGACAAGTTGATGTATCAGCTTGTTCCCAAGCACGGGATAGATTCAGTAAGGTCTCCCCAAGCTCTTGACCACACTACAAACAGTTTAGAAAGGTTGCAATTATAAATATCTCAAAGTTTAAGCAACTGAGGCAAGTTGGTGGGCTTTTACGAAACACTACAAAGATTCAGGCTCCTCTCTAATCACATCCAGGGCATAACGGCAATGGCAAAGAAGACAAATCAAGTTCTGGAGCAATCGGAACAGAAACACAGGAACAAGGAAGCTAAGTCAAAAGAGATATTAGTCAAATAACAATTGAGGTGTGGCAGAATGGAAAAAAGACAAGACGTTCTTCAAAAAGTTGCAACGAGATCTTCAGAGAAGTTCAATGAGTAGATATTATCTGAACCAAAATATGAAGCCAAAGATGAAAGCGGTGATAGAAGAGAAGATCCAGGGTACCTTAAGATGCACAATGAATACTATATGGAGATGAAAGAAAAGCCAATTTAAGGGGGAAAAAAACATTAATCCTGATAAATGGTGAGGGCAGGATTTGTCAAGTTTGGCTGAACATCGACAAATGTGCATAGGAAGGTGTCAGCGTGAAGAAAAGACAATGATATTTGCTAGATGATTTGAAAGATTCCATGATAATTGAATGCATGTATATAGTTGCATGTTTCACTACTTTCATGTACATCTAACTGTCTAAAAGTGAAGATCGTGTTATGATTAGGGTCCTAGAGCTTAAAGGAATACAGAATTACGTCTTTAGCTCAGATAACGGAACAATGGAGAGACCATTTCTTCTACTTTAAATTCCTATCATTAGTTGCTAGCAAGACCAATATAGCGTAAACACATACATAAACAACATTCCTTCCATACATCTTATTGATACCAAAGATGAATAAGGAAGAGAAACAAACTCATAATACAATTGGGATGAAAATGATCACAAATATTTGGTGAATGGCAGCTATTTCCAAGCAATTTAGGAAATGGCAGATATATTATGGCCACATCGATACCGTTAAACATAATAACAATAATATACACTACACAATGGTATATTCAGCAATACACATAAAAGCATATGCTATAAGGAACAGTACTACTTTATACCAACAAGCATAAGATGCCGTTTTCCAATTCTGTTTTCTTGTAATATAGAATTGCAGGTCACTGTGGTTTACGATGGTGCTGAGGCTACAATGAAGGATGATCATACACATGTAGTGTTCAAGTACATGAATGTCACATGAGAGAAGCCCAGAGATGGAATAGCTGTTTCTTTAACTCAGTACTAAAACAATCCTACCCTCAAACTATGAACAAGTCACAGAATCAGTTTCCTCATTTGACAAGCCTTTTTAAAAAGTGTATGTGGAACTAACCTCATCGATGATGGGTCCATTGGAGAGATCAAAAGCAGCATCATTTAACTGTAGAGAAAACCAAAACTCACCACATAAAACGCATAGCAACTTGCAAAATCACAAATAGGTTTTTAAGCACTGAAGAAGCTTACATCGAGACGAAGGTCACTTGGTAGCTGCTGGAAGTAATCTGATGGAAGATCGAAACACTCCTGCAACACATAAACTCGAAACCAACCCATGAAGCACAACAAATCAATATGACCCATAATCAGAAAGGAATCCAAAATCGAGAATTCAATTTGACTCATAATCAGAAAGGAAATCCAGAAATCGAGTTTCTAAACTTACAGAGAGTTGAAGGAGAAGGGATTTCGAACTTGTTTCTAGAGGCTGAGGAGAATCTGATTCCGTAAGAGCAAATGTGAGAATCAACGATTTCGAAAGATTACGCCTTTTCGAAAGTAGAGGTTTTAGGGAAGATGAAGAATGAAGTAAACGAAAACTTGGCTGAGAAAAGAAGAGAGTGGAAGAAGAAGAAGAAGAAGAAGAAGAAGAAGAAGAGAGACTGTGGAGAGGTTGAAGAAGATGAAGAGAACCCATTCTTCAGTGTTCCTAGAAGTAGAAACCCAACAAAACGTAGCGTTAATCACAGAATCAAATCCACTAAAATCGAGAAACAGAGTTCCAATTAAAAAAAGTGAACTTTGATATCAATTTCTGAGGAGACTAGTAGCGAGTTAATTCGAATATCAATGGATATGTGGAATCAACAATAAGCCAATCAAAACGTAGCAAGTGCCGATATATATTTTATACAAATACAGAGATAACTCTTTTAGGTAAAGAGAACAAAACATCAGACGAAACAAAAAAAAGTGAACTTTCGAAGTTTCTTGTCTCTGTATTTCTTCTTATCTACATTCGTTGGTTTTGTTTTGGTCTTACTCTCTGATTATGTGTCCGTGTCTCTCTTTTGATGCGTTTGCAATTGCTTCGTCAGAAACTGATTTTTTTAACCTCGTTGCTATGAGAATTCGTTAAAGTTGTTGGCTTTGCAATTATTCTCCTAGAAATTCGGAATATTGCTCATAAGATCATCATGGATCTTAAACTTTTATGGATCTATTTCTAGTATATCGAATTCTCACATAAATTTTTCAAAGGGAGCAATCATTTTCTTCAATCAATATTTATAATGAGAAGAACAAATAATAGCATAAGAAGTTTACTCAGCGAAAACCCGTTTTGTTCTTTGTCGGTGAGTTTTCGTAAGTTCATCTAACTAAATTCAAGATAAAGATTCAATTTTAAAAACTCTAGTTTCAGACATTATATCAAATAGTTTGTGCTGGAAATCAAAACAGTACACAGTAAAACAACATGCATCATCCTACAAAATAGAAGAAGCCAAGTATTTCACATCCACAGTTTTTTCTTCATCTCCAAGAGGAACCACCAAGCTTCATCACTTCTTCTGAACTTGAATCCCTCCTTGTTGTTCCAAATCCTTCATCTCCTTTCTGACTACTCGCGTCTCCATATAAATCTTTAAGCTTTGCAAGATTGCTGTTCGCAGTCACAGCTGATTTCTCCTTATTGCTGCTGATACTATCTCTTTTTGGAGTCGGTTCACGCTCGATTTGCACACTCCTGCTCCTACTTCTGCTTCGACTCCTGCTTCTACGGTCATGTCTGCTTCTATCATCCTCATAATCACTTCTTCTGCTTCTACTTTCATAGTCACGCCTTGATCTCCTATCATTACCATAATCCCTCTCCCTTTCTCTATATCTATCTCTGTCCCTGTCCCTCTCCCTCTCTCTGTCCCTTTCGCGGTCCCTGTCAGAATAATAGTCTCGGCTTTGGCTTCTACGTGGGGAACGCGGTTGTACTTCATCGCCTCCATTTCTGTCATAACCAGAAGGTGGAGGAGGACGGCGAACAGGAGAGGAGCCTCTAGTGGAAGCACGGTGAGGTGCACGCTGACCAAATGAAACAGAGAGGGATGCTTTTACCGATGGTGGACGACGGGCGGTGTCTTCAGAGCCACGAGTCATGTCTCCCGTTGAACCAGATGGTTTAGTTGGTAAATTCATCTTCTCAAGGTTTGATACAATCTGGCGCATGACAGGAACAGGTATACGTGGAAACAAAGTATCAAAGTAGTACTGCAAAAAAACCAAAACAACAGTACATCAGATTCAGGAATTGGCATCATATTGCTCATAAGTATGCATGGATAAATGACTCTAATCAAACTCCTTATATGGTCAACTTTGTGACTCACCAGTCCAAGCAGCAAATCACGTACGTAAACACCCATTGTCGTCATACGTCCATTTGATCCTGGTGAAAACTCCTGAAGCCAAAGTATATAAACATATGTATGAATAGGCAATTGTGTATGGTTTTTTCATGAGAGCTTGATATTAGTAAAATGTTATCCATAATTGTATGGGAACTCTAAGAACATGATAAAAGAATGTGTACCTCATCATCTTTAATGTATGGTTCATACCATGTCCATAATGTCTTTGGATCTGCAACATACCTTAAATACAAGAATCCAACCTGCACATTTAGTTCCCTGTGGTCAGATCAAAAAACAATGAAACATAGAAAAACAATCAGAGAAGTTGTTATAACATGGAAAAACACAAAGTAAAACAAAGTAGCAAGAAGCTGCATAACTAAGGAAGCGTGTAAGTTCTATCTCATTAGAAACAAACAAACTTCACAAAGATCCTACAGCTTTATCTCAAACACCGTGAAGTCGCCGGTTTCTATACTGTTAAATGGGCAGAGAGGAGATCCTAGAGAGATAGAGTAGCTAAAATAGAAAAGACACCTCAAACCTTGAATTGCGGATACTGCTAGCAAAGAAAGGTCTTATTTATTTCGGTGTGGGAGAAACTCTCAGCAACTCAGAGAAAGAATGACATCCCAACATTGTTTGAGGTTTCTGAAAATCTGTTATGAAAACACGAGAACAATTATGTGTACCTCATACCTTCATTACGGGATGAGAAAAGAATAGTTTCAGGTTGAAACCCAGAGATAAGTAATGCTATTTACCTGACTGTAAGAGGCTCTATTGCTATTTCACAAACAAAGGGATCCGTGTTAACACTCACTAATAAGAAACACAACAGCCCAAGGAACAGGAGGAACATGCATTGGAACAAAAAGCACACAAGGCTAGATAATTCCATATGTTACAGAAAATCAAGAAGAAGCCAGAAGATGGAAGCTAAGAAGATGGTTAAGAGATTTACTTACGGCTCTAATATAAGGGGAATCTGTGTGCTTCAACAGCCCATGCATTTGCTTCACTGTAAGCTTCATGGTAAAGAATTTGTAGAGGAGACAATACGCAGTTGAAGGACCACGGCAGTTTCCACCCATCCACGGTTCCACGTGATTAACTTGGTTGTAGATTTCATCAATTACTTCATGATAAGTCTTTAAACCATAGAGCTCTTTGAAATAGTCAGAAGAAAGAATGTTCATGGAAAGAACCTTTTCCAGTAGTGACTCGTATGCTCTTCCATTTGACTGTATCTCTGCCATGTTTTGTCAAATGGAAAATGGATACAGAAAGCCTACGAGCCCAAAACCTGAAACAAGAAATTCAACACATGGCAGAGATACAGTCAAATGGAAGCCTTGTTTCAAACAATCGCGAAGCCAATATATTAGATTATACCAGTAAAGGAGTTCAATTTCGTGAATCCCAGAAAAGAAAAACTGAAATTCGAGATCAATTTCTGATGGAAGTGGCGAAATCGAATCGATCAGGGTTGAAACAAGTTTGAATTTGTGTATTCAGCCGGTTAAAAAACAATTCTTAAACGCAATGGAACTTAATTTCGATAACCCAATCAAGAATCGTAAGGAGTTGAAGAGAAATTACCTGAAATTTGACGAAAACTAAGTTGCAGATTTCAGGCTTCGAAACTCCAAAAAGCCCTAGAGACGGCGATCTCTCGTATCAGACTTTCGGGAATAGCAAGAAGAAGCAGCCTCCACATTTTAATTGGGAGAATTTCAAATATGACCTCGTATTATCATATATTTTCACATTTTACCCATGCTAGTAAATATTTACAACTTTCTTCCTTTTGTTGGAACGTATGTGTAATTCATACACGAATTATTACTCTATTAAAATTAGTGACGTGGCGGCTAGCTTTGTATGGATAACTTAAAAGGAAGCGATTTGCAAAATGCGAAAAGAGGCCCAGAAAATTTGCAGATTTGTCCATGGAGATCACCGTTCTCGCCGGCCGGAGTTTCGCAATCGCCGGAAAACCTACTCTTATGCTTCTCCGACCAACAACAACTCTCCCTCTTCTTCGCCTCTCACTTCCGCCGCTTCCTCTTCCCCAATTCTCTTCTTCTTCCTCATCGTCATGTCGTCTCACTTCACCCAGTCAGTTCTTCTTTCAAATCTATGCTCTTAATCTTTACAATTCGCCATTTTTGTAAACAATTTTTCTTCAACTTTTTGTTTCCACTAGTATTCGCTGCACAAGAGAGTCACTTGAACGAAAGCGATACGAGTGAATGGGCGATGCAAGGTTCGTATTTCCCAGTAAATTAAAATTCTTGTGTAATTTGGGTTTTTGATTTCTTGTTGTTTTTTCATTGTTGATTTTAGATTTTTATACATTGAGGAAAGATGTTGAAATAGCATCAGCTCGTGTTGAAGAGATTAGAGAATCTGCTGGTTTGCAGCAACTAGAACAAGAGATTGCACATTTGGAATCAAAAGCTACTGATACTTCTTTTTGGGATGATCGTTCTAAAGCTCAAGAAACGCTTTCGGCTTTAAATGATCTCAAAGATCGCTTGCGTTTGCTTTCTGAGTTCAAGTCTATGGTATGTTACTTAGTGTGTCATCTCTTATCGTGCTTGTGTGAACATTTTGAGGTAATGTGTTGTTGCTGCGTTGCATTAGGTTGAAGATGCGGAAACGATTGTTAAACTAACGGAAGAGATGGAGTCTACTGATGTTAGTTTACTTGAAGAAGCCATGGGAATCATCAAAGAGTTGAATAAATCTCTAGATCGATTTGAGCTAACTCAGCTTCTATCAGGACCTTATGACAAAGAAGGTGCCGTTGTCTACATTACAGCTGGAGCCGGAGGAACCGATGCTCAGGTAATGACAATGCTTCCTCCTATTGCTTTGTTTGTCTTGGTACGATGTTTAATTGAACTCCTGCGGTAACTTCCAGTGCAGGATTGGGCGGATATGCTGCTTAGGATGTATATGAGATGGGGAGAGAAGCAGCGTTACAAGACAAAAGTTGTTGAAATGTCTAATGGAGAAGAAGCAGGTATTAAGTCGGCGACCCTTGAAATCGAAGGGCGGTATGCGTACGGTTACCTTTCAGGAGAGAAAGGAACTCACAGGATCGTAAGACAATCACCGTTCAATTCGAAAGGCCTTCGACAGGTGAAATTAAGCTTGTTACTCAATGCTTCATGAGATTTGTATATCTTACTATTATTATATTGACATTGCATTGCATGCAGACGAGTTTTTCGGGTGTGGAAGTGATGCCGCTTTTGCCTGAGGAAGCAGTGGGAGTTGAAATACCAGAGGAGGATCTTGAGATTACTTTCACGAGAGCAGGTGGAAAAGGAGGACAGAACGTTAACAAGGTCGAAACCGCTGTTCGGATTACTCACATCCCTACCGGTGTTGCGGTCCGTTGCTCAGGTTTGTTTACTCTTAAGTTGGTCTAGAAAGCCAGAAACCAATGCTCTCTGCATGTTGTTGTGGTTTACTGAATATGGTATTCACTAGGGATTAGAAGTAGATCTGTTCTCGGTTTGATTCTATGTTTCAAATGGTAAACGTTGGATATTTGCAGAGGAGAGAAGTCAATCGGCGAACAAGACGAGAGGTCTCAGCCGACTAAAAGCGAAACTATTAGTGATTGCAGAGGAGCAACGTGCGAGTGAAATCAAAGAAATAAGAGGAGATGCAGTGAAAGCTGAATGGGGACAGCAGATCAGGAACTACGTGTTTCATCCGTATAAACTGGTTAAGGATGTTCGAACAGGTCATGAAACTAGTGATATCACATCTGTAATGGATGGTGACTTAGATCCTTTCATCAAAGCTTACCTCAAGCATAAGTACAGTGTAGCCATGGCTTCTGCTGTATCCAATTAGGCTTCTTCTTTTTATTAGATAGATAGAATCATCATCATATTCTCTTAAACTGTTCAATTTTACAACAATCAAACAGAATCCTAATGCGAGTCAAATCTTTTTGTTTGTGTTTTTTTCCTTACAAAGTCAATCCAGCGCAATAAAACCAACTTTTTGTACTAAGGTAACCACGAAACTATTGATATTAATTTCTCCATATCGAATACCAGATTCTCCTCTAGTACTTTGAAAACGTTTTTTTTATATTTATCTCTTCTGGTATTATCATATATATAGCCAAACTTATTTTGCAATAAAAAGAACTAAAATAAAGGAACTTTAACTTAGAGTACGATTTTTTAGCCCCAAAACAAAAGAAAAACTTATGATAATGAACTGTTACGTTTCATAAAACCATTACAAATAAAAGAAAAAAAAAAACCATTACAAAAAAAAAAACAAAAAAAATAAAGAGAAAAGCCACGTCATCCTAGTTAATACAAAACGCCCATACAGCCTTCAAAAACAACACCGTTGGGTCTTGAGGAGAGGGCTCTCTTCTACACTCTGTTTTCTTCTATCTTTTGTTTTTATCTCTATACTTTCTTATTTTTTTCTTTACAAAAAATGAAATAATATAATAAACACTCTTTTTCTCCCCCAAAATCCCTTTAAAATAAAATAATAAATGAAGGTAATAACCCTAACTTGAGCCCTAAGCAACTGAAATGCATCTGCGATGACCCACTCGTGTTCTCATTTTCTGTCGTTTGGTTTCTTCTCTCCACACGTTTCCAATGTCTTGAGCGATGTTAACGGCGTCTGCTGATGCTCCGGCCAATCCTTTCCTCGTGAATCCAGCCGCGTAAAGTCCCGATTTCCCTTTCCACGCGTTTGGAAACGCCGATTTCGGAAACCCGTTTTTCGAAAATAAATCATTTTCCTGAACAACAAAAGAAGAAAAACAGATTCAGTTTACTTGTAACGCAAGAAACCATACAAATAGGTCTAAATCGAAATGGTTGTGTTTCTCTCACCTGAAGCCAAGAAGGGACGTTGCTACGGTAACCAGTGGCGAGAACCACGGCGTCGAGATCTAATCTCTGACCGTCGACGAGCTCCACGTGGCTACGAGAGAACCGTTTGATCCCAGGGACGATTTCCACCTCGCCGGATTTGATTTTCTCCATAGCTCCGATGTCAAGAACTGGAGTCTTCCCTGTGACGACCTTGAGCTCCATTGGGCCCATCTTGGGCCTCTTTAGCCCATACTTTGTCAAATTCCCCAAAATCAGCCATGCGAGGATCAACAAAAGCTTGTCTACTAGCCATAGAGGTAGCCACTTCATCAGCATCATTGAGATTTCGAAACTCGATTTGCCTAGAATCTCCCTTGGTAACACATGAACCTGATCAAATATCAAATACCCAGTAGCCAAATTAGCTTAAAGCTCGAAACTTTATTAAAATAAATCGGAAAATTAAACTTAAAGTTGGAATCTTTATTGAATTGCAAAGTCTAAAGTAGGAAACTTTGATTGTATAACTTACCGAGCTACGAACAACCATGGAGGGATTAGCATTGTGATTTGCGAGATCAAGCGAAACTTCCATGCCGGAGTTTCCACATCCGACGACAAGAACACTCTTTCCTCTGTATTTCTCGCCGGATTTATACTCACAAGAGTGGATCACCTCGCCGTCGAACTCCGTCGTGAGCCCATCGATCTCTGGAATAACTCTCTCCGCGTTTTCTCCTGTCGCCACCACAAGCCACCGGCAAATATACTCCATCTCCGATCCAACGGCTGAGGAGGAAGAAGACGACGTTGTTGTCTTGATGCGCCAGAGACCACTGGTCTCCTCGTACCGAGCGGATTGAACACACTCGTTGAACTGAGGGCTAATGTCGAATCGGGTAGCGTAGGACTCAAGGTAATCGATGAACTGTCGTTTTGTTGGATATTCCGGGTAGTTTTCCGGGAAGGGCATTTTGGGTAGTTGACAAACTTTCTTGGGTAAATGAAGTTTGAGCCTGTCGTAAGTTCGTTTCTGCCACAGTGAAGCTATGCACTCTGCTCTCTCCAATACCACAAAGGGAACGCCTTGCTCCCGGAGGCAAGCCGCCGTGGCTAGCCCCGAAGGGCCGGCTCCGACGATAACTGGACCGTTAACCCAAATGCACCGTCTCCGGTCGGAGGAATCTTCACTGCCCATGAGTCTAAACATGTTCTCCATTTTTAGGGGTGAGTTTGATCGAATGGACAATATATATATGTAGTGGGAATTGGATTTAGGTAGATTTTGATCGAATTGAAAGGATTGGTAGGGAAATTGAATAAGGTTTTCTTTTGTTTTGTTTGATTGAGAAATGAGATGTTTTGGAATGTGTTTGGAGATAGAAGTGGTGTGGATGTGTTTATATAAAGGACGAACTATGAGGAAGCTGCATGTGATTTGCGCATTCTAAGGTTAATTTTTAATCAATTAAATAAATACAAAAGTTCTTCAATAAGTGTGGATAATTAAAATGTAATAGTTTATGTAGGTTTCCCATTTTTTCATATGCTTTTGCTTAAAATGCGAAATAGTTTATTATTTTATATAAGCTTTTTTTCTTGTGGAATCATTCGATTCTTTTCTTCCAAAATTTCTGATGGGACTTTGATTAGAGAATCTCATAACAATCCATAATCATATGCCCCGTTTTATTAGTATAAATTAGTTGGTGATGATTTAAAATATAATTGCTTTATGATATATCGAGATGGTACTTAATTACACTGATAAAATAGCTTTGAATATTACACAGAGATATAGTTTAAAATTTAATGATGTGAAAGGGTAATAATCAACTGGGCGAATGGACCAGTGATAATAATATACATCATCCAAATTCTTTTGATCGTATGGTCCTACCCCATGAGCTTGTAGATGGCTTCTTGATTAGGAGAATAAAACTGAAATGTGAAAACTACATGTGATATATAGACATATAGAAACTAATATATGTATATATAAAGTGTCAAAATGGTCGAACTAGGTTAAGTTCGGTTCAAATATCAAGTATGCGAGTATTCTATATGTAAGTTCATTGAGTTGGCTAGGTTATTTCGTTGAGTTGATATTATGTGTGATTAGTGTTTCAAAAACTGGTTTGATGGGCCAGATGATTAATCAGATATATTTTTAATGCGGATTAATCATCATATATCTATATATATATATATATATATATATATATATATATATATATATATATATATATATATATATATNTATATATATATATATATATATATATATATATATATATATATATATATTGTTGCGGGAAAAGCCGATTCGAACATTAGGAAACAAACGAACATGCATAAGATGAACAAATAATCGAAAGAGTACTGAAATATTGGTGTGGTGTTTTGTCCGAAGATATTTTGATGTTTAAGCTATTATAAAATTATAATAGACAACAGAGATTTGATTGGATAATCGGAAAATCAGAAAAGGATTTAGTGGGTATGTTATAACTTATAAGCTAGATTAAAAAGCGATATTAGGCTTAATCTATTATTTCTAGGCTATTTTGAGTGCAACATGCAAATACAATTACCTATTAGTGTATAGAACAATATTTTTTTTAAGTTTGGATTTGATCATCTTAACCGAAATTAGTTTTAGTTTCTTTTCGGATATATAATTAGCTAGGTAATTTATGTAATAATTTGATAAAAATAAAGTGGTGGTGGGTGATTCCGTTTAAGCAGAATTTGTTTTTGTTAGCCTAGGTCATAAATAGAATTCCTCGAACGCGAAATTATCAAATTTTTGTTTTTGACAAATCGAAATAATGTCACGCTTTACCCCTATTAAAAAACTTGATGAATGGATTATTCGATGATTATGTTTATTTTGAGAAAATTAGTCGAGTCTCGGTTCAAAATCTCTTGTTTAACAAAAAAATAATTTGAAAAAAAACAAATGCCGTGGCAACGCGTGGTGACAAGTATGCAACCACGAGGATTAAGATGGTGAGCCCAATGGGGACTCAATTTTGACCCCACTTCCAACTCGTCTGCCGACTACCTAACCACGTCAAATCAATTTGCAATATTGTAACTTTTGTTATATCTTATTTTTGTTATATCTTATTTTTGTAGGATTTTTGTTCTTTATGGTATTATTCGCTTTCTATGAATCTTCCATTACACGTAAAAAAAAAAAAAGATTGAACTCGAAATGGAAAAGTTGGAATTTTTCTTCCTATTTCTCTAATTTATTGAACGTAGTGGATGTACGACGGGCGCGCCGCGTTATGATTCTTACATTTATATGTTTAAAAGTTCATAAGAATTCGTAATATAAGTGTTTTTGAGAAAGTTTAAATACATACATATGTATAACCATTTCTGTTACTAAAGTATGTCTAATTTTCTTGGAGTACTATGTACGAAAGTTCACATTTTAAACGTGGTTGATCTTACAATAACTTCAGCATATATTAAGTTGTTGTTTTTTTAATATTGTATGAATAATGATAAATTACAGAATCTAGTATTGATATATAGTAATGAATTTTTTCAAATTTACTGAAAGAACGAACTAGTGTCGATTTTAAATTAATGTTATATGTCTTGTGATAATTGATTATGAGTAAAATTAATGAAGCTAGATAAGCTATGGATTTCATTAACCGGCCTTGGTTAGACTTTTATATCAGCACTTGAGTTTGGTTGGTGGTATATGTATACTTTAGATGACTCTTATGTATAAAATAATCAATAGAAATCGAATAGTACAAATATTTTTTTTTGTTTTTTGTAATCTTGAGTTTTTGTTAAGATTCAATGATCATCTCGCTGAAAAGCTCCCTTTGTAGTTGTAGATATTACAAATTATTTAAAACGCTTTTGTAATGATCACATTCTTACATATATATTATCCTTTAGGTGTAATAATGGAGAATTTTATACATGTTATCAAATTTAACAAGGGATGTATATATTTTGGTTCACATGGCTCCTTCCCAAAAGCTGAGTATATATTACATAAAATCAATATAAAATATTCGAAGAAAATATAAACAATTTCCTTATAATTTCCTAATTGATATATTTATCCTAAGAAATAAGAATCCTCCATAATTGCCGAATTTTAGTAGTTGAAAGAATCCGGAGGTTCTGACCAAATTTGTGTCAACGGCCTATACGCATATAGACATTAATGACTTGTTGACTAGTAGTGTCCATGGAATGTGCATATACAAACAAATATGAGAAATAATTAATAGTATACAAAAACATCCATTTTTAACAATACTTAATTTACCCGCAAAACACAATCCTTTTTAAATGGTAATTGGTATCTAATACTATTAGCTAAACTGACAAAAATATATGATGCCTATTTTGACAAACAAAAAAAACAAATATAATGCCTATTGAAGTCTGAATATGAATTGAATAACTTAGAACTTCATCTGTGTGTATGAAACTATGAATAATCTCTTATATTAATATGGTGTATTTTTATTTAAACTATGTGTAACGAAACTTTCTATTATGTTAGTGTTTTTATTTAATTAGGTTTAGGTTAATTTATGCTAACACACACGTAATATATGCGTAAAATTTCCTTAACTAAATAAATGAGATATTTATTAGAACTACGTTAATATGATAAATACTAACGTGTTTCATTAAATTAAACTACAAATTTTTGAATCTATATAGATTTTTCAGACTGTAAATATTTTTTTTTATGGATTTCTAGAGATTATGATTTATCCTTTTATTAGGGATTAATAAATTTATTAAAAATATTTTGTTTATATATCAAATCGTTAGTTAAGTAGTATAAAAATTCAATTTGCATATAAAAGATATAAATTGGAAACATATGATAATAAACCAAAAGGTCCAAATTTCAAACTTTTTGATTAAACAGCATAAAATGATCATTTGATTTTAAAAGTATGTAAATATCCCCTAAATTTAGATTTGTGGTATTCTAATGTAGTAATGTGATGGGCAAGTTGCCTCTACCAAATTCAGATTTAAGTTTTCGCATGATAATTTGAATTAATGTCTGGTGAAAGAAAAAAATACAGTTATGGACACTCAATTATTGAGAGAATCTTGGGTTTACCGAAATTTTATACGTGGCGATTTCATCTATATGCATGCACATATATCTCCTCCACGTAGTAGTAATGTGCATGCCAAAAAAAAAATATAAAACCTTACCCAAAAAATTGGTTAATCTATGAACATCAAGAAAATTATATTAGGGGAGAATGTCACGCGTCGGGCCTAGGTTCATTTGACCAAAGTCGTTGAAAACCTTACCCAAAAAATTGGTCTGATTACTTAAAATATATTTTTGTTATCCAAAATAAAACTTATAGTGATCGATTTTAGGAATTTTATTACATTCTTTACAAAAATTAATTTGGAATAAACAATCTAGAACAAGATCATGCATGTGCCATGATCTATCTTAAATTTCTCTTAAACTACTACTCAGATTCCCTCAAGTAGAAAGTCAAACTTGTTTCTTTGTTTTTGTTTTAGACAAGTCAAACTTGTTTCTTACTTATATGTACATATACATACACAATATAGATACATAACTATTGAGACATAAAGGCGTATATATGTATATATTTTTGTCATAATTTAAGGTAATGATCAGGTTTATAGTGAGAAATATAAATATACATACATATACATATATACTTTGAGAGTATTTATAATTTCATTTATGTAACTACCCACTTTTGAAAAAATATGAGAATTCAAAATTACTCAATTATTATTTTTAATTGGAGAGGGAATCATAATCTTTGAGAACATGACAAAATATATTTGAATAGAAGATGCTTATTTTGACTACATGTTGCGAATAAATTGATTTGGTTAATCAAAGATTTAGCAAGAATATAATGTTCTCTATTAGTTAATTAATTACATCACCAAGAAATAATTAGTCTTATTAGTTTACCAACAGAGAGTTACGCTAGAAGCAGAAAACACATGAGGCACATGGAATTTCGATTTAAAAACAGTGATAATAGTTAGATTATAAGAATTCGGTTACATGAAAATTGAAAATAATAATATTAAGGAATATTGGACCGTTAAGGATGGTTAATGTTTGTAACTGGTCAAAGTTAAGATTCTTAAATTGAGTGGTCAGTCAAAGTTTATAGTCACCATACTAACATGTCAACACATTCATCGTTTTGTTTTCTAATCTAAGCACTTAAACCACATTTAATACATAGTTATAAGAAATGTAAACATATCCTTAACTAATATAGACACATACAAAAAATAGGTTATAGAGTAATTATCAAAAAAAAAAAAAAGGTTATATAGAGTATAGAAATAATGATTTCATCCAGAACTGATACATTTAAACTTTTAAGTTTGAAATCATATTCGTAAAGCTAAGCCGTGGTAAGAAGTGGTGGCCCATCAAAGCCATGAGGGTCGATTTAACTGAGTCCACATAAAACGGATCAGTTAATTTGGCCCATTAATGAGGTTGACATTAAGGTTTTAGGTTTCGTGCGATTTTGATTTTGATTTTGTTTTTTCTGTCACAGAAATATTATTATTTTAACTGATCTTATTACAAATAATGGTTTATCGTTTAAATCGGGAAAACTGAACCTTAGTACATACGATTATGTTATGATAAACCGACGAGTCACGAGTCGACACATAACTTTTTCCACAACACACATATTTACGATGAATGATTCTAAGTGTATCATATCCATGATTGATGGATAGCTTTACCCGTATATACTATATTTACACGACAGAATATATGATCCAAACTCATGCTATGCATCTTTTACAATTACCATTGTCCATTGCTTTCTCTTAATATTTGCCCCCTTTTTTTGATTTTTTGCTAAATTTGCCCCCTTTTTTTAGAACTACAAAATACAAATTTTGATGGATTAATAGTTTTAGAGTTTATACAAACTCACTAGTTAATAAATTCGTGTTATTGTGTGTGTGTGTGTGTGTTCGTTTTGACTTTTGTGTGTTTTGTTTTCGTCAAAGTATTTAACATACACGTATTTGAAGCCAGATTGGAATTTGGGCATTAAGGCATATGACTAAGTACTAACAATCCAATAGGGTGAATTACAGTTGTAATTTGGTCCAGTAAGGGGTCCTTTTGGTCCACAATGAATCTATTCAACGCGTTACATATCTATATTATTTTTTTTCTTCTTAACAAGTCATTATCACATATTCAAATCGTATTAAATCTGAATGATAATATTTTATGAAAGAATTTGAGATGTTGAAAGCGCTTGATGGCTGCACGGACCTTTGAGCATGGCAGCCATTAGGATATCATGTCCTTGAAAGATACTATCAATAAAAGAAATTGCGATTATCTATGCTAAAATATAACTTTGCATGTGTTTTTTTTTTTTGTATATTTACTATATAAATGTTCATATACATTTAGATGAAAAATAATGTGATCTTCCAAAAACTCAAAATTCAAACAAAAATTGTGGCTTAAAAAAAACAAATTGGCATTTTAACATATATATAAGTATTAGATTAGGATCCGCATGATATGCGGGTTTTTAATAATATTTTTATTTATATATAATTAAAAAAATAAATAAATATATGTTGCAATATATTTATATAATTGATTAAGACCTAATAATATGTGAGTTTTACTAATAATTATATTTATATATAATTAAAAAAATAAGTAAATACCCGTTACTGGTACCGGTTGAACTTGATCCATTTGCGAAGAACGCATACTAATACGATGATAAACACGATTTTGATCTAATTGATTTAGAGTTAAATAACTTTGATCGATTTTTTAATTCTTAAACTAATTTTTTTTATTTGGTATCAATAAATAAGAGAAAAAAAAGATGGAATCACACAATTGAATTTTGAAAACTCTTCATCTTATTTATAACTATACATATAACATATTAGTAGAATACTTTATAACATATTAGTAGAATACTTTCCAAAACAAATTTTTTTTTTGCCATCACTTTACTTTTTTTTTTTTTTTTTTTACAGATTTGGTCATTTTACATTTTACATAAATAACATATTAGATAGATAATTTTCTTCTTCTTTTATTTTTGATTTTTTTTTCTACTACTTTGCTATTATTTTCTTTTTTATTTTATTATATTTTATAATTGATATTATACTATTTTACTTATTTTCTTGCCAATTATGTTAATACTATATTTTTTTCTATTTTATATTTTTTAAGTTTTACTATTTTATTGTATTGACACATGTCATAATCTAAATTAACAATAGCACGTGTCGCGATCTGGTTATTTAAAATTTTGCATACGTGTCACGTTCACGTTGTGCGCGTTCACCTTTATATAATAAGATACAAAAGCTATTCAAATTGTAGCATTTGACCTCAAAAAAAAAACTTATGTTACTATGAATACAACCCTTTTCTTTTCTAACTTCTGGTTACATTGCTTTAACTATGATTTGTCAAAAATTATACCAAAAAACATGAGAAGAAAAAGGCTAAACAAAGCGTTTGATGTTTAAAACAATAACCAGTTAACCACTTAATAAGTCATATACTGGAGCATGTATCTGTTCTTAAAACTTTGTACAAACAACAAAGGGATCTTCAACTTTGCAACATATAATCATTGGTCTAAAACTTATAAAAATGAAAAAAAAGATCTGAGGTCAAAAATAATAAATGAATGAATAGTTGAAAAATTACAGATGTATAAACTTTCAAAAACAGCCCCATAACAAAGAGGAGTTTACACCTTTTCCCATCTTCTTTCCTTTTGGTTCAGGAAGGCCCTCCTCTCCACCTCAAGACTAAAAATAAACACAGAAGAAGAGCTTTTGGAATCTGAGCTTCTCAACTTTCAGGGAATTTCTTAGTGCAAGAATACAAAAGCTGGATTTTCAAGAAGCTCTTCTGCTGGTTTGATTCCTACAAAGTCCTTCTCTTGCATCGAACTTGATATATCATCGACTGAGAAAGGAATGCTGCAACAAAAAAAAAACAAACAAAACAAAAAAACCAAAAAGTTATCCAACAAACAGTTAAACGATGGATATTGGATCATTTTAAAACCTTGAAAACTTCTTAAAAGTCTATGCTTTATTCGTGTATCAAAAGTAGAGTTTTACCTGGAATCATCATCCAACAAGAAGGAATCACTGTCTGCATCATTGGATTCCTCTGTCATGAGTGCCCTCATACTCGATATAACCTGCAAAAGATTTTTAAATTTTGGTTCAGCATCTACAAAGGTTCCAAAATGGAACATGAAACTTGATATTTTCATTTCATTTTGGAAGTAAAAAAAGTGTTTTTTAAGTACTTCTTGCGAAACGCTTCTGGTGTTATAGCTATCGTCCCAGTATAATGTGCAAATACGGTAAAGCTGCTGGACACTGAGGACCTGTAACAATGAAGAGAATGTTAGGCAATAAGAATGACCCATCAAGTGTGTTTCTAGAAACAGAGCCTTACCGGGCAAAGATCGTGTGCTATTTCATCGTATGAGATTCTGTACTTCTGGTGGATAACCTGCAGGCAACAAAAGATGAAGGAAGCAATGTTATTGTAGTTTAAAGGAACTAATGGGTATCAAGAAGAAACTACATTTTTCCGTATGGACGGACATAAGTTGGTAGGAAGTATAACATACCAGGAATCCAACGGCTTGTCTGATGTGTTTTAGTTCTTCCCAAGACGGTCCAGCATACTGCAAATCACAGACAATAGAATAAAATCGATAGAACAATATGAAAAATTAAGTATTATTGTAAAAAAATCATGACTCAGGAGTTTTTACTTCTTTGGCTTGGCAACACCATAGCTCTAGCTCCGCAAGCCCGGATTTTACAAATTCTCCATTGCTAAATGTACAGCACTCTTTACGCAGAAGAAGGCTGTTAAGAAATCAAACAAAGCCGAGATGTCGTGTCAGTGAGACCAAAGTGCACCGTTTTTAAATATTAGGTGAACAAGAATTAAACTTACCTGTTGAAAAGTTGTACATTGATGAAAGAGAAAGTTTGAGAGTATATCTTCTGGATGAGTACTAAAGGAACCTGGATATTTCATGTAACATATGAGAATTGACGTATTGGAGTTGTGGACACACGCAGAAACGATGCCAATGGAAATTCTACAATTTTCTTACATGATTTTCTTTCAATGTGACAAGAAGCGAATTGAGACCGTCGATAATGCTTTGCCAGTGAATTGCAGGAGAATCTTTTCCAAAGGACCTACCAGATCTTAGCATCCCTCCTTTAGAAGATCTCGGTGCCTGAAGTTTTTTATTTGGACAAACAAAAATTATTGTCAAAGTGCAAAGAACATAATCATCACAGCATTAGGATACAAAGAAAGCCAGCAAGAAACCTGAATGCATAGAGAAAGTAAAGTCGATAACTCTTTCTTCAAGTTATCCCTAACCATCCCAAACATTTTCTCAACATAGGCTGCAAGCTGTTGCTTGAAAAGCAGAGCCGGGTACTTCGCCTCCACCGGGCGGATCACTGCGAGAGCAGCAGCTTCAGCTGCAGCAGCGAGGTTGCCTGAAGCGGGTGACGAGCGGAAGCTCTGGTGAACAAGACAGAGAGAGGAACGTTAAGAGTCTGATATTGAAAGTAACCGAAAATTCATATAACTCAACAAAAATTGTAATACTAACCATGGCCATCCTTCCAAACAAGGAAGTTGAAGCAGGTGGCTTCTTGCTTTGTGTTGCTCCGCTGCCACCGGTTTTAAGACTCTTTTGAAGCAAAAATAATAGTGCCGATGTGCTTGTCAACCAATACGCCAAGTGGCTATTGTCATCTTCATTCTGAAAATTATCAGCAGAACTGTGAAACTTCCTAGTTTAAGTAATTTAGATCATGCAGTAAATCTTGCATAATCCATATTTCACGTTGGCAAATGACACAGCCACTAAACACAAAATTCTTAAGACATTTCAAGAAATTTTCGATTTTGGAAAGACGAATATCACATCATGTGTTTAAACCATACACTGAAACAGTGTGAAGAAATGCATTCTCAATTACCTCAATCGCGGAACCAATCATCTGAATCAGACGATCAAACACATTAGTCTTCTCAGATTCGAAACACTTCCAGTGAAGTAGACACTTGTATATCGTAAATGCAGCCACAGGTTTCCCATTACTGAAACCGATGTTGTCTTTTACACAGTCAATGAGAGCATCGACATTCATCTGCAGTGACAGTACAAATCAAATTATCAGAACTAGTCACTAACAGCTGTGTGAAGAATTACTATGAAGTAATTGGCCAACATACAATTTGATATTCAGCAGCTGATTTCCCAGCCTTGCCATCAACAGGTGTTGTAAACTCGGCTTCCTAGAAAAAATAGACTTTACAGGTTAATAAACTAATGGAAAAATGCAAAAAACGTGATGAGAAACAAGTGTTGAGATAGCTAGTTGGAGGAACTATACATTGAACTCGCTTTCCAAGTTTGTTCGGTGGCCATTTTCCAAATTCTACAAAGAGAATGAGGAATCAAGTTAGCATCTACTGGACGGTAAGAAGACAGCTCAAAGAGAATATTTTAGAGTTGCAGAGAGACTTTCTACCTTAGTAGGTGCAATTGGAGGATGTCCTAGAGTCGTCCTCACAGGAGTGCTTAAGATTGTTTGCTGACTCATAATCTTTTTCTCAGCTTCCATGTCTAAGATTTTCTCTTCAAGCCTGCAGATGAGACATGTTTTGAAGAAGACAAGTAAGCAATCACCGTAAGAGCTCTCAAAAATGCACTCCGGAAGGTTAGACTATTGCAAAGGGTACCTCTGCATCGCGGTCTTCAACTTCACTAGTTTAGATTCAGCCGCCAATGCTTGTTTTAGTCTATCCTGGCTAATCTTGGTTGTCTCTTGAAGTTTCTTCTCTGTCTCATCGATTTTCAATTCCAGTGAACTCACCATCCCCTGTATAAGACAAGCAATTCAGAGAAAGAAACATCGTTTTCAGCAGAATTTTCATTTGGAGAAAATCTGTGTAGTTAGTATTTTCAAATTTTGCATATAATTGCTCTTCTCCATTAAGTAAGCTACAAGTTCAGAAATTCTCACACACCTTCAGCTTTTCATTTTCATTTGTGATCTTCTCCATTAATTCCTGATCAACCACAGGAATCTCTTTAATAATCGGAGGAATCTCGGCAATTTTCTTGGCAGCTTCACGCTCTTTAGCAAGCAATGCCTCAGTTTCTCTGCACCTAAGTTGCCATTCCTCCAAAGTAGACTGTGCTTTTGCACTTTCTTGTTTTTTGGCTTCTTCCAGGTCAGTCTGCAGCGTAGAAAAAGGATGAAAAAACTCTTGACAAATTTCATTAAATGCAAGAAGCCAGCCCAAATAAATCAGGGTCAGATTCACGAGAAACAAAATGGGGTTCTTCAAACAGCAATCTCACCCTCATCCGTTTCTCTAACTGCAATCTCCAGGTCAGCTCTTCAACTTGCTTCTCTAGCTTGTTCTTGGCTTCTTGAAGTGCTCCAGTTTCTCGAGCAGCCTATGTATAAAATGAATAAGAAAATTCTGTTAATTTCATGCAAAGCAATATCTTCATAAGTGAGCCTCTGAAACAAGGGGCCATAGAACAAAAGTAGACAGAGAAAGAAACCACATCTCACCATCTTAAGCTTCCGAAGTTCTCCACGAGCAACTTTTGATCTCCATGCACATTGTGTCATGATAGCTGCTTTCTTTAGTTTTCTGTAATGCAGTCGGGCCAAGTATCCACGGCACCAAGTCTATAACAACAATGAGTAATTACCATGATCAGATATGACACAGAACACAACTGTTTCATTGTTATTCATGGATTTCTTGGAAGGACTTAATCTTGTTATGTAGTATTCTCTGAGCAGTTGAACTTCTAATACTACCA
Source organism: Kernera saxatilis (assembly GCA_900406395.1). Taxonomy (NCBI): domain Eukaryota; kingdom Viridiplantae; phylum Streptophyta; class Magnoliopsida; order Brassicales; family Brassicaceae; genus Kernera; species Kernera saxatilis. The sequence continues at coordinate 10,437 of OVAY01000882.1, read as the reverse complement.
CACTTCTGCAGTTTTGATATAAGTGTACCTGAATTATTATTGCAGCTTTTTTCTGCCTTCTGAAACATAGTTCGTTACGGGCAACCATACCACGCATACCAGCTTGAACCGAAACAGCAGCAGAAAATAGCTCTGTATAAGCCTTCCTAGCCAGAAACATACGCAAGTCTCTCTGGATTTTCAAAGCAGCAGCTTCCCTGCGCATGCTTTCGTATACATTTCTAGCAAGATAACCTACAAAAGGGAGTCACATAGGTTTGCAAGTTAGTCCACAAACTAAATTAGAAAAAAAAAAAAAAAAAAGACAGTATAATCCAATCATTTAGTCTAGTTGGGCTAAATAGACATGTTTGGTAGAACATAGAAAATAACCTCTGCAAATCGACTGAATTTGTTTAGCAGAATTACGCAGAAGGATGAAACTCTTTTTAGCAAGATATGACCGAACTTTTCTCTGGATAATGCTCGCTGATCTTCCCAAGACCTCAGTCCTTCGGGTATCCAAGTCTGCCATTTGTCCAGCCCTCAGAAAAACCTTTGTCTTGCCAATCTACAAAAGTAAATGTTAATCCTCCACTATCAATGCAGCTCATCACACAAGCAACACAAGCAGTAGTAACAATGCAAAAAGCTTGATGAGGTAATTACCTGATAGCCTTCAACTCCCACTTTCTCCAGAAGCTTCTTGCAAGCAGCAGGGTCATCAGAGCTGTTATAAAAGGAACCGGTTAAGACATGTCAATGGACATCATCACTCAGCAAAGGAAATCCTAAGAGAGGGAAACATCTTACTTCTTTACCAACACTTCTGGAGCAAGAATACCAAATCTGGCCAAGAATTCATCGAAATGTTTCCTAGTAGGATAGCCAGCGCAACTAATCCTGATTGCTTCCATCACTCCCTGAAGCCATGAACACAAACAATATCCTTCTTTCAGAATAGAAATTTTCACGAGAAAACTGAACCACAGAATTCACAGTGAATGGCATTCGCACCCCACAACGTAATTGCTGTAAAATGTTTTCGTTCTCAAAGATTCCAGGCTTCAGAAGGTTATTTGGTTTTATGCAGCGAATATAATGTGGCTCCGTGGTATTGAGAATCTCGAGCAACGATACCAATTGTTGCTGAAAAGAAGCACGGAACGGAATCAACTGACCAAACTTTTGATAAACCATGTTTAAGTCGAAAATTGAAAACCAAAATCAGACTCACCTTGAAACGGCTACCTATAGATGAGAATTTTGATTGTTTGGAATCGTCAGACATTGGCGGGAACAAGCTTGCTACAAAGGAACAACTAGAAGAATTTAACAATGCTTGATGCTCAGCAATAACGTAATCTTTGTTCTTGTCCAGGAAAAGTTCTGTCTGATAAGTGACCTGGAACAATAACCCAATGGTTGTTAGACCATATAACTACAGAATAATTACTGGTATTTCTTGGAACTTTTTTTCACAATCATGTGAACCAATGAAAGCAACGGCTGCTCACATCACCAGCATAATGGCAAATTGTGAAGTCGCTACGAGCTAATTTCGGCTTGGTAAAGCGCTTGTGGTTTTTGAATGTCTGGTATAGCTTCTGTGCAAAAGTTTCATGCGTTGACCTTGGAAACATGCTGCACGGCAAAAGTCTCACTTTCAGCTATATTGCTCAAATACAAAACCAAATTTGAGAAAGTAAACTGATAGCAAAGGAAACAATGGGCATAAAGCTTAAATTGTAGAATAAAAGAAAGGGTTCAGAATCAGCAGTTTGGATTTCATACTCACCAAGCTTCATCTAGCAGAGCAATAATACCTCCAGGTTTCTGAATAACACAAAATAAAAGGAAACAAAAACCAAGAATGAGAAATCAATGAAAGGAAATCGCCTGGAGGAGGATAAAATGGGATGGCTTGGTCGCTTTAGGAGTATCATAAAAAATTTATGAGTACGCTAACAGCTCCACTGAACAGTGAGCATAAATATACAGAAAAGTATCATCAAACAGAAACCTTTTCTATTAGGTCTAAAATATCTTGATTGTCTACGAACTCTATATAGCTCCAGTTGATCTCCTCCTTCTTATATTCCTCTTGCTCCATTTTAAAGACATGCTGCAAGTAGAGAATTTACCCACCTCAGAACCATGGGCACTGCAGAATACAGAGAAAGGCCAATAATCAAAAAGTAAAAGAGCTTGTTCTGATCAAACCTGATTAAAATGCTGTTGAAGTTTTTCATTGGTCAAATTGATGCAGAATTGCTCAAAACTGCAATAAAACTTGCAATTGTAAGTATTAGACCAAAAAACAACAAGAAACAGTCGTGAATAATTCTTTAACAGTGAAACAATGAGTTTAATCTTGTACAGAAAACAAAACAAAGTTAGCCACATAACCTCACAAGCTCACAGTTTGATAGACAGTACAAAATCTCAATGTCCTTGTTAGAAAAAGCACTAGCTTGAATATGAAACTGATCAGACCCATATTGTTGTGAAGCATCAGAAATGGATTCTCTTTATTAAAGAACCCCATCTAACCAATTACGAAAACAACAAGCATACCACTTAAGCACCTGTTTGTCTTGAAACTCTCGAATCCATAAATATCAAGAACACCAATCAAGTACTTCGAGTCAGGATCTTGACCAATTGAGCTATTTATCTTGTCAACGAGCCTACAAAGACCATAAAGGATTAGTATAGAACAATGATGGCAAAGCACCTTTGAAGCTTATTTCTTCAAATAAGGAGAAGCAGCTATTGAGTATCTTCATCATCAGGGTAGAATCGAGAAACTTACCAGTCAAACAACCTTGAGTACATGACTTTAGCCAAAGCATCTCTACTAAGAGTAGCAGCTTCTGGATCAAGAGTTTTTGTGATGGTTTCATCGCGAGTTACCATGATACGCTTGCATAGTGAATCCTCAAGTGCCTTTTCATCGCAGCTGGAAAAGAAAACGATATGAATAAGGAAACCTACTTCAGTCCACAAACAGAAGAAAGCAATACAAGACCAACATTTTGTTGCTCTATTGGTTGAGGCATTTACCTGAGAAGCTCAGCTGCAGTTTTCAGATGAAACAAGGATTTTTCATCTTTGGGAATCGATGAATCAATCTCTGCTCCCTTAGCAAATTCGACATTCCCGAGATGGAGAATGGCAGCCACGACACTGAAAATCGCATCCTGAATCGAGATATCAGTAAAGTATAGACTATAAAAACCGTTTACAGAGACAATATAGCAGCTTTGGCTAAAATCTGACTGATGGAGTTCTGTGATGACTACCTGCTCCTCGGTACTGATCCCGACAACATCCATAGCCCGTCTTGTGGCATGATATTCCTCTGCATCATTTATACTATCTAACTCTAGACATTTAGATTGATTGAGATAGTGGTATGTCTTTGGTTCACCCAGCTTGTATCTCTTCACATCCTGATAGTAGAAAATATCATTTCCGAAAACAAGATGTGCATTAGTATGCCAAAAAAGGCTCAGATACTCGACATGTATCAGCAAGTACTTCGGTGTTACACACTCCTAAGTGAATTACAAAACTTACTTCTTGTGGAGCAGCACAAAGCATGTAGAAACAGTGATAGTTTCTTTCAGGATCAGAGACCTGACAAACACGTGATCTTTCCAACAAATAAGTTCTTATGGCAGCTCCTGATATCCTTCCCTTTTCGTCAAACTGAATCTCCACGAACTTACCAAAACGACTATAAATTACACACAAAAAAAACGAGTTTAACAAACACCCAAAGCGGTGAGATTCAAAAGCTTTCAAGAGAATCTCAATAATATTATACGAAAGATCGCGATAGAGATATGAGGATAGTTTTGTTACCTTGAATTATTGTTTCTGACAGTCTTTGCATTTCCAAATGCTTCTAAAACAGGATTCGACTGAATAAAAGACACAATTAAGAAGCTTGTAAGAAACAGATCAAAGCAAGGCAAGGCAAGATCAACATCATTTGCAAAAGGAACTGAGCATATAGCTACTTGCTATTCAGTTTGCGTTAATGTGGGTGACTACTAGCATTACTTCTCTGAAGTTTTAGTTATTTGTTCACTCTTCTAAAAACAGGATTTGACTGGAACGAAAATATATATGATGCTTTTTTTTCACCTCCAACACTTTCTGTTCAACACTTCTTCCCTCAGTAGCAGCAGCTCTCCCTCCCATGTAAGCAAGATATCTCATAAGCAACTTTGTGCTTTCAGTTTTACCAGCGCCACTTTCTCCACTAACCAGAATAGATTGACTTACTCCGTCATTAATCATCTGTCTGCATTAGAACGATACACACGGAAACAGGCAAAATTTCATAAAAGGATCAAAAAACAACAACAACAACAAAAATACAAAAAGCAAATGTTTTACCAGTGTGTATGAATTACCTATATGCAGCATCAGCGACAGCGAATGGATGTGGGCTTAACTCCCCTAAGGCAGCTCCTTTATACTGAGCCATCATATGGCTACTATAAAGATGGGGAAGTCTTCTAAACGGATTAACGGCAATCAGTATGCTTCCTGTATAAGTCTACAAGTAAATGGAAGTTTAGTCCACACATATCTACAGTCGATATATATATTTGAAATCAATATGAATTACTCACATAAATCTCATTTATATCATATCTTGAATGCAAATTCTGTAGAACTCCGGGTTCATGCAAATAAGCAAGCCTTGTCATATCGTCCACTCCAGACGCTGGCGCTTCCATATCTTTTGGATAAACATTAGAGGCTTTCGTAACAACCTGAATATTCCAAAAATAGAAAATAAGAAAAAACTCTACTTTCACAAAAAGTTTTCTTTCGCTTCTAATTTACATGAGAAGCACGCATACATACATGTTTCCCCGAAGTGCACAGGACTTTGATCTCTTCGCCATTAATCTCTACAACTTCACCATCAATCCACGCTTCATCAGGGTCCTCCACCCACACAAACGACCCAACTGAAGGATTGAAGTTAGCAACCTGTAGAAACAAAGGATGTGAAAGGCTCTCATTTAGGAACTGTGAGCAAGAATGTTTTTACAATTTACTTCCACGGAGTCCTCATTGTGGACACGATAACTAAAACTGAACCTTCGCATGCTTTTGAGTCTCAGCTTATATGTCTCACAAGACTTTCGAATTACATTGCAGCTGTCATTACATAAATTATATCCAGAAGGATTCCTAAATTCAAAGTTGTCCAGTTATACATACACCAAGCAAGTTCCTCTCAGCTGGAAAAAAATGAACTAAAACCACTTCTTGAGCTGTCACAAGCTCCTTCATGGTAATCACAACTGCTTAAACAACTACATTTTGATTGATATATAACCCAATCACATGGAATTTGATTACCAAGCGGTTGATCAAAACCGTAAATGGAACAAAAATCAAAGTATTGTGGTAATGAACAATATATAGCTTATGAAGATTCAAACAAGATTTAGACCAAATGCCTCAAACTCAAAAACAGACAGGTCATAGTTGAAGTCAAATCTCTATAATCGTACAAGATGATCAGCACAAAGCCATGATCCGAAATTATAAACTCTTAAAAACGCCAAATTAACGCCAAAAAAAATAAATAAATAAAAGACAGAACCCATATTTGTCTCAAGTCAAACTAACAAAACCCCTAATTACTTATTTTCCCCCAAATTAATCGGGATTTGATCAAAATGAACCAATAAAAACCACAATGAAATCTTACCATTTCGTTTCGTAGATCAGAGACTTCAGATACAAATTCTGGATCTAGATTGAATCAAACGAGCAGTGAACTTCTGAAATCTACAAAAATAAGAACAACTCTGAGCGAAGAACTTGAAACTGAGATTTGGTGGAGAAGACGAACCCAGAAAAAAAGAGGTGCAAATCTAAACGCGTTTCTGGAAAAAATTTCCCCCCGAATATTTTTTGAGTATTATTTTTTGTTTTTCTTTTTTTTTCTTACTTTTTTTTATTTTCCCTTTTCGTGCTTCCCTCCTCTCTTCCACCTTCTCTGGGATTTGGTTTGGTCTGAATTAAATTACTTAACATCATAAACTTTCAATTATAGTAGTAATATAAAACGTTAATTAAGACATCTTATCCCCAAAGTACCCTTTGATTTTGCATTATGACATAAAACTAGGTTTTCGCCTTTCGGACAAGATTAATTTCTGGAATAGTCATTTTTCTTCTACGACAAACTTTTGGATAATTAGAATTACATTACAACTTTTAAATCCATTTCTTAATGGTGCAAGTATAAATAATTAAGATCATTTTTTGTAAAATAAATAATTAAGATCCTAACATAACTAATACACCGAAATCAACAAAAAAGACATGTATTGAATTTTTTTTTTTTTTGTCAATAATTCACACACACGCACTCTACCGTGCTTGAACCCGGGTGATGACATAATAACGACACTAGTACAAACCACTAGACTACATGTCCTGGTCAAACATGTATATAATTAATCATGTGAATGCCAAACCGTTAAACAGTCTAATCCATATGTTGTTTAGTTTCGCAAAGACATGGTAATAGTTATTTAATATAATTAACGACTACACTAAACATCAGTATTACCCACTAGTGCTATATAGATGGATGAAATATGTTCTATTTTTGTTTTTATACCAAATTCTTGCTTTTGCTAGCGAAATAGCAATTAGCAAGTATATATATGTTTGTGTACATATATGCCTAAGCTTTGTGATTTTTTTTTTTTTTTGATAAAAGTTTCTTTGATATTTTTTTGGGGTAAATTTGGTAGATGAAAATATTTATTTGTAAACATTACATTATAACAAAAACGTAAATAAATGATATTAATACTTATTTATTTGTGGAAGTCCCCTTGGTCCAGTGGTTTGACCAAATGTTTATTAATACTTCTACATCAAGTCTGGGGTTCGATTTCCAGATAATGCAGTTTCTTGCAGATTTATGGATGAAAAGCTTATCGGAGGTTCCAGAACTCTGCATATAGAACCGTCCATCGTGATCTCGTGTGTTGCGGAGAGAGCTTGTCCATCGCAGGAATGTCGTACATGAAGAACCGTCTATCATGGATTAGAGTGTTGCGGGGAGAGCTGCGTCGTGGAATCGTTGTTCGTGAGAGCTGTTCATCGTAATCACATAAACTGCAGGTAGTTGATTATCATTATAATAGGATTATATTAAAAATTTGTAATGATGATTGTACTAAGACGATAAAAAATAAATGATACTATATTTTCATATTTAATATTATGTAAAATAGCATGTCATCCACAATAATACGAATAAAGTTTATCTTTTGTAATATTTTTTTGACATTATCTTTTGTAATATAAAAACACTCAATATATAACTCAATGTATTGACAATTTTGCCACTTATATTTTTCACTAATAAATTGCTATTATATGGTCGGTTACTTAATGCAAAATACTTTCTTTCTTATTACGTGTTCACATGATACACACGTAAAGTACAAGTTGTACAACGATGTCACAAAACGAGAATCTGACTTGGAGTTTCTAGGAACAATAATTATCTTTTATGTATTGGAACATTTCTTTATTTTATTTCACATTTGATTAGAAATAAATTAATAAAGACACTTTAATTTTGGTCTGTTTATTTTCTTCCAATTCATCAAAAACAAGTACGATACAAAGTTTGTGTTCACAAGAGATTTCGAACATATCATTTTAGGTTGCTGATGATTCTCAAGGGCGTTGGATGGTAGAGGAACTAAAATCTAGCGGCGTGGATACTTCCTTTTGTGTGGTAAGATCATGAAAAATGGTTTTAATACAATATTATATCAGTCAATGAAGATAAAACACAATCCTTTCTTGTTCAATCTCAGAATGCTAAAGATGGAGTTTCACATTTTAATTACGTCATTGTAGATAACCAAACGTGGGTAAACGGGTCTTTTGCATTTTTTGTTATGTTGAGTCTCTGTGATCTAATTTTTGACATTGCAAGATAAACTATCCCGTGTTTGATATATGATTCCTATAACATATTTTAGGAATACTCGTACGTGTATTTTCACTCCGGGATATTCTCCTTTGCTCCCAGATGACCTTACTGATCAATCTCTCCTTTTAGCTGTGCTCGATGGAGTAAGAATTCTATATGTAAACGGAAGGTCTCGTGAGGCCGAATTGCTTCTTGCGCAAAAGGTGAAAAATTGCTCTCTTTGGTGTGTTTTGCCTTCACACTTCCACGGTTTTACTTTAGTTTTGTTTATGTATGTTTCAGCTCTTTCTCACTCTTATAAGGTTTATGTATGTGAAACTTGTAGTAAGAAGATATGATTATTAACGAATAATCTCAAAATGTTACAGGGAGTATTTCTCTTACCATACTTCAGCTGGTGACTAGACTGGTAGGGAATGTTACAGGAAGATTGGTTATAGTAACAGCTGAGAAAAATACTTTCATCGGAGCTTATGGACACAACTTGTGGTGCTGGAGATGCGTTTACCGGAGCTTTGCTCTATGGTAATAACAAGCTTTATTTTTCTGTTTAATTTGGCTTTCTCTTGTTCGTTTTTTGGTCGTAGATTATTTATGTCTATCCGCTACTAGTTTTCTCTGTAAAAAAATTCAAAAATGGTATAAAATCTTTACATTCATACCAAAAATAATAAAAATTCACTAAACAGTAAACCGTAGTAAACCAACTGTTAAGCGAAAATGCATTTAAACCGAATCTAACCGACCACAATCTTCAATCCTGTTCTTCTTTACATTTCTCGTCCGTTTTTTTTTTTCATACTTGTATTTGAGATTCGGAAATTTTGGGAGAGGGATAATAGATTAGGTTTAGCCCTGCGATTTTGAACCGGAGGTTGTCGATCGGGAACGGATTAACGAAGCAAACTCTGTGTTGATGGGGAAGCAGATGCATGATTCTCCTTCTGCTGCTCTCTCCAAGGCTAACATTTCCGGCGGTGAGATTCGGCTTTCCCCCTCTAATCGCTCTTGTAATGGCAGATTGTTTGATTCGATTCGAGTCATCTTTGACCTGTTGTTATTGTCAATAACTTATTGAACTGCTCAAGCAATGGTTTCATTCAACTATATTATTCATTTTCATGCTAGAAACTTGATCCTTAAACGCAGCTTTTTGCTCATGATTCGAGCAAATCTTTCTTATTTGTTCTGAAGATAGATCAGAAGAATCAGAGATCAGTGGTTCCGACAAAGAAGACAGCTCATGGGTTTCGTGGTTCTGTAGCCTACGTGGGAACGAATTCTTATGTGAAGTCGATGATGATTACATCCTAGATGACTTCAACTTGTGTGGACTCAGCCGTCAAGTTCCTTACTACAACTACGCTCTCGATTTGATTCTCGATGAAGATGAATCTTCTTCTCGTGGTAAGTCTTTAGTATGAGATATCCTTTTTGTTTGTGTGTGTCTTCAAATGCTTGATTTGGCCATTGACGACGGGGGTTAACAGGTGAGGTGATCACAGAGGAACAGAACGAATTGATCGAGTCAGCAGCCGAGATGTTATACGGAATGATTCATGCTCGTTACATAGTGACAAGCCAAGGACTCGGTTCTATGCTTCTCAAATACAATAAGTATGATTTTGGAAGATGCCCAAGAGCTTATTGTCGTGGCCAACCTTGTTTACCTGCTGGTCTATCCGATATCCCTCGAGCAAGTACCGTGAAGATATATTGTCCCAAATGTGAAGACGTTTATTACCCGCCATCAAAACACCAAGGAAGTATCCTTTGTTGATTTCACATTCGATATTTTTGTTTTCCTATCTTTTGGTTTTTGTTCTTTCTTTAAACATATGAAAACAGATATAGATGGAGCTTACTTTGGGACAACATTTTCACATCTGTTTCTGATGACTTACGACCGGAGGAGGCCAGAAAAGGTGTCGCAAAGCTATGTTCCGAGAGTGTTTGGTTTCAAGTTACACAAGTCGTGAAGGGAAAAGCAAAAGGAAGAAGAATACTACCAAGAGACTTGTCTGTGTAATCAAATTTATCGAATCATTTTTAAATTATAATTTGCCCTGTTTAGCTTTCTCGGAAAATTATCTGATCCATTTACTTAATAAATTATCTTTTTAGTTCTCCGAATAACCGAAATGGATCCAAAAAGCCCATTGGGCCGAATCGGATTCATCACAATTCTGACACCGTGTATGCTTGGTTTTACAGTGACCTTTTACTACAAGAAGAGTAAACATGTTAATGTTCTTTGGTCGGAATATACACTATAAAAAGAGAAAGGGCTCTTTCCAAAAAACGCCACGTCATCACTCCATGAATTCACATGTGTCCAAATATTTTTAATATTAGTGTTTAAGATTTGAGTTAAATGGGATTTTGCATTTAATCGATACTTGAAACTGTTACGGATGAGTAACTAAAACGATGCACCTTCATTTTCATAGGGT